>CAUYON010164986.1:0-71596 GCA_963573935.1 Arctocebus calabarensis
GGAACCTTGAACTGGCCACAGTAGCTACCTGGAATTTCAGATCTCCTGCTATTTTCACTGTGCTCATGTTTATCATTATCTGTTCTTTATGACAAATGATTTTTTTAAAATAATTTTATTAAATCATAATTGTGTACATTGATGCAATCATAGGGCAGAATGCACTTCATATACAATCAGAAATATTTTGATCGTACTGTTAGAGATAGCCTTCATGGCATTTTCTTGATCACAATATAAAGACATCGATACTCTACATTTAATAAGTTTCACCAGTACCCTGCTAAGATGCACCGTAGGTGCGATCCCACCACTTGCCCTCCCTCCACCCAGCCTCCCCCCTCCCGATTTTTCCATTTCCGGTAGCAATCAAAGGTTTCCTTTTAAGGGAAATTTCAGTTAGAATGTGAGCTGATTCAATGGAAAATAATGTAACGAGGAATAGTTTCAGTGTCTGTGGTTCTGCAGGAACAGAATGAAGAGAGAGGGGTCCGAAGCAACTCCCGCATGAGGAAGGCCGCCTTCGGCTTTACCTTCTCTGGCCCTGGGGGACCCGATGCTCAGGGCCCCCTCTGTGGGAGTCTGAGCCCTGGGACAGCTGACAAATAGATTCTGCCAAGAGGGGCAGGTGGGGGCTGGACATTCCCCTTGGGTACACTGCCCTTGTGGGGTGCAGGGGCTCCTTCCCTGCACCCTGCTGACTGGAGCTGCCATCTAAACAGACAGTGCAGCCTCTAGCCTGAGCTGGAATTCTAGAAACTCAACAGGAGAGTTTAGCTGCAGGGGAAGAGAGTTTTAAGGGCGCACATGGATACAGGATGCTCTTGTACCTTGCCCGAAGTAAACTTGCAAATGTGGGAACAAAGAGAAAGGGGACATAAACGAAGGCCCTCCACACACACACACTTATGCACACAAACATACACACAAGCACATGTGCAAACATACATTCATGATACAAAAACACACACTCACACACTTGCCTCCTGGCTCTTAGTACCAGTCCTGGCAGAGGCCAGTGTGTGACAAGACCAGCTCCTCCCGGTTCGAGGTACTCCTCCGGCTTCCCAAAATGGGAGTCCCAGGCAACTGCCCACAGCGCCTGACAGAAAAGGTATTTGCTCCCGTCTGCCCTAATTCCAGAGCCGTTCTGGGCCTGGCCGGCGCAGCCTTTCACCACCCCTGCCCGTCTGCTTTCCTGTGCGCAGGGGGCATCTCTGGCCAAGCCGTTTCCCGGACATGGTGTCCATTAGGCCTCAATTACCTGGCAGGGCCACGGCCTTTGAAGTGGCCGCAGAGGCCTCAGGGAGGCCATTTTTCTCTCACCTGTCACCACTTATTTTCCTGGGCTCCTGGCCTGTGGCCCGGCATTTTTAACTAATGGGGATTAAATAATCCAGCTGTAATACAAATGCCCACTCCTGGCTCCTAGGTCCGCAGCAGAATCATTAAGACCTCAGCCGGGGCTGGCAGGCACTCCCTCTGGAAGGGTTAAGGAGAGGCCGGGCGGCACATTCTGGATTTTTTTATTGCCTGCTCATTATAGCTATTATCCACAAACACAACCGCTAATGAGAGGGCTGAGGAATTTGGGAAAGGAAAGGTTTCATTTGGGCTAGAGAAGGAAGCCATCGTCTGCCCTGAAATAGCAGCACCACGCCGGAGGCCACCTCCCCCTGACGCCCCCACATCGCAGGGCATGAGCGGTAGAACTGGGGTGGGAGAGGGTTAGGAAAGGACCTGCGACTTGAGGTGCCTGAGAAGAAAGAGATGCCCGCTCTCACCTGTGGGTGGCAATATTTACTGCGCACCCCCAGGTGCCTGGGTCTTTGTTCGTGCTGTGAAGTGACCTGTCATTCAACACACAATCCAGGACACTCCCAGGTGTGAAAGTGCATGCTACTAACAGATTATCCAAGATAGGACTGTCGCGGGCCAGGACTGGGATGACACAAAGGAAGCAGCTATTCAAGGGGACCCCAAAATACACAATGCTCAAATAATGTTCAAATGCACTATTTATTTTTTAAATTTAAAATGAATACCAAAAAGTCCCCATGCTGAACAGACATTTTATTTATTTTTTTGAGACAGAGTCTGACTCTGTGCCCTGGATAGGCTGCTATAGCATCATAGCTCACAGCAACCTCAAACTCTTGAGCTCAAGAGCTCCTCCTGCCTCAGCCTCCAGAGTAGCTGGGACTACAGGCATTCACCAACACACATTGCTACTTTTGCTAGTTTTAGTAGAGACAAGGTCTCGGTCTTTTTTTTTTTTTTTTTTTTGGTAGAGACAGAATCTCACTTCATCGCCCTTGGTAGAGTGCCATGGCATCACACAGCTCACAGCAACCACCAACTCCTGGGCTTAGGCGATTCTCTCGCCTCAGCCTCCCGAGTAGCTGGAACTACAGGTGCCTGCCACAGCCCCAGCTGATTTTTCTGTTTTTGCAATTTGGCCGAGGCCGGGTTTGAACCCACCACCCTCAGTATATGGAGCCAGCACCCTACTTGATGAGCCAAAGGCAGCGCCAGGGTCTCACTCTTTCTCAAGCTGGTCTTGAACTCCTGAATTTAAGCAATCTACCCACCTTGGCCTCAGAATGCTAGGATTACAGGCCTGAGCCATCATGCCTGGCCTCAGAATCAACGTTTTAAATAAAGGAAGATCTTGGAGCTCCAGTTGTGCAATTGGTAACTGCATGGTACAGACAAATGAAGGAGGATCCTATGGTGTCAGATCAAGGTAAGAAAAGTGAGGCCAAGTCTTGCAAGATCAGACTTGTCTTTAAATTGTTGTCATTCTTTTCATCATAGATATTTTTGTTGTTGTTGTTTAGCATTCATTATGATTTTTTAAAATACTCCATTAAAATATTATTTATCTCCAGGAAGGCACCTGTGGCTCAGTGAGTAGGGCACCAGCCCCATATATGGAGGGTGGTGGGTTCAAAACCAGTCCCAGACAAACTGCAATAAAAAAATAGCCAGGCATTGGGGTGAGCACCTGTAGTCCCAGCTACTCGGGAGACTGAGGCAAGAGAATCGCCTAAGCCCAGGAGTTGGAGGTTGCTGTGAGCTGTGTGATCCCTACGGCACTCCACTGAGGGTGATAAAGTGAGACTCTGCCTCTAGGAAAAAAAAAAAATTTAATAGAAAACTCAAAGTCTCCTTGGCCAGAAGAATCAGAGAACCGTGTTTGAGACTATAGTCCCTGGAAAACAAAAGGGGAATCTTGGAAAGGAGTGAGCTTAGGAGATAGCTCCCAAACTCCACATATTAACTCTGCCTAAATCTTGGCTAGATCCCTGAACCATGCATGTGTGGGACAGAATCCAATCAACAATTAAAGAACTGAATAGAGATT
The DNA here is from genome assembly GCA_963573935.1 of Arctocebus calabarensis. Classification (NCBI taxonomy): domain Eukaryota; kingdom Metazoa; phylum Chordata; class Mammalia; order Primates; family Lorisidae; genus Arctocebus; species Arctocebus calabarensis. The sequence goes on from CAUYON010164986.1 coordinate 3,368, forward strand.
TGACTCGCTTCCCAAGTGATAGTTTGTAATTTAAGTCTAACTAAGGTAATTACTTGCTAAAACAAACAAAAACCAATACTCATCACAGGAATATAGCAGAGTCCAGAATCTTCACAACATAGCATCCATAATGTCCCCAATATAATCTACAATCATTCAACATAAAAGAGAACAATACAAATGTGACCCATTTCTTGACCAAAAATCAAGGGAGACCAAAGCTGATATGTCTCAGCTGTTAGAATTAATAGATGAAATTTTTAAATCAGCTATTGTAGCTGTGTTCATGGACCAAAAGAAAAAATATATTCACAATGAATGAAATTTAACACAAAAATAAAACTATTTTTTATGAGGTAGAATTTCTAGAACTAAAAGTTATACTTGTCTGAAACAAAAATTGATTGAATAGGCTTAACCACAGAAGTTTCTCTTTGAATAACAAAGAGAACAAAGGTTGAAAATAATAATATAGACCTTCAGGTACTTGTAGCTCGGTATCAAAAAGTCTAATATATGGACATGAAATTGGAGTCCCAAAAGCAGAGGAGAGAATTAATAAAGCAGAAAAAAAAATTTGAAGAAACGATGGCTGAAGTTTTCCCAAATTTGATAAAAGACAGAAATTTATAGATTTAAGAAGCTGAGTGAATCCCAAGCAAGATAAATATAAAGAAAACCACACCTACGTAAATCATAGCTAAACTATTAAAAATGTAAAAGAGAGAGAAAAATGTACAAAAATCTAGAAAGAAAATAACATTGCATACAAGGAAATAATTTGAAATTTCACTGACTTCTTACCAGAGACTTTAAAAGCCAGAAGATAATAACTCACCTCTTCAAAATACTGAAAGAAAAAACAAGTACCCAGAATTCTATACCCAATGAGAATGTCTTTTCATGATTAAAGTGAAGTAGAGACATTTCTAGATAAAAGAAAGTTAAGAGAATGTGTTCCTATCAGTTCTGTACTGCAAAAAATGCTGAAGTAAATACTTCAGGCTGAAGAGAAATGAAAACTAAATAAATATCTAGGTAAATATGTAAGAATTTTTTTTCTCTTTATTTCTTTAACATTCATAGACCTGTTTAAAGCACAAAATTATATTATTGTAGCATGGGATTTACAACGTATGTAAATGTTAACACCTACAACAATTATAGCACAAGGGATAGATGAATACAGTGGTGCTGGAGGAACTGTGTGGTTGCAAAGTTTTCAGATCAAATGGTACAATATTAACTTTTAGTGTGCTATGGAGATATAGGCACTGTCTCAGTCCTTTCAGGATGTTATAACAAAATGCCACAAATTCGTGGCTTGTAAACAGCAAACATTTATTGCTCACAGTCAATAAATCCATTGATCTAGGCTCTGCCAGATTCTGTGTCTGGTGAGGGCTGCCTGTTTCCTATTCAAAGACAGCACCTTCTTCTGGTGTCCTCACAGTCGAAGGGTCTAGCTAGCTCTTTGAGATCTCTCTTATTAGGGACTAATCCCAATCATGAGGGTTATGCCATCAAAATCTAATCACCTCCCAAAGCCCTCTCCCTTCTAATACCATCACTTTTGGTGTTGGGATTTCAAAATATAAATGGGGGTAAGACAGAAACTCACACTCTAGCAGAGATGTATGTTGAAATGCTTAGAACAGCCACCAAAAAAATTATAACTAAAAAACTATACAGTTAAAAAGACAAGAGATGAAATCAAATTCTAAAAATATATTTAAATAATCCCAAAAGAAAGCACAAAGAATGGCAGAATAACCTGAAGGGATGAATGGAAGATAAATGATAAAGTGGTAGACCTCAATCCAACCCTAGGATACTTTCATTAAACATTGATGTACTAAACATTTTAATTAAAAGGCAGAGATTGTCAGTAAGGATAAAGGTCACTAAACCAGAAGTTATTTGAATGAATGGAAGTCTCTCCATCCTAAACTCTCATCCCTTCACCCATGATCCTCCAGCCCTACAACCCAGCATCTCAATGGTTCATGCCTATGGGATAGGGACCCTGGGACCAGCTCCAGCATAGAGGCCATTGTCCATTGTAGTTTGACATTTTCACTGCTGTACCAGTTGGCAATATTTCAAATATCACCCCTGGATGAATGTCAAAATTTGAAACCAGGCATTTCAAATGCCTCATTCAATGTCTTGGCCAGCCTCAGTATGTGATCCATTTCAGTATTTGTTTCCTGTGCTTTTTATAAAGCATATCCTGATTCACAATGAAAAATAGTTTCCAGCGATGACAGTTTTATTATTTTATTAACAATTCAACTTGTGATTGTTTGCAAGGATATTCTTTGCAGAAGATATTTCAGTTTAACAACGATATGGAGAAATTTTATTCTAAAGCATACATCAAAAATAAAAGAAGTTAATCTGGCAGCTCATGGTAATGCATCAATGATCTCCAGTAGGTTCAAAAGTGAGGAACATTCCTCAACACATCTTTTGATTGTTTTTATTTTCTATAATATTGTTTCTATTACAAGTTATTAAAGATTTAAGCACATATAAAAATCGGAGATTTTAATTAAGGATTTGAGATAGTGAGAGCTGTACAGAATGCACTTTAAATGCCTCCCATCCCTACTCTGCTAAGAAACTGATGCCTTAAGACCTTGTGAGTGTGTTTGTGTGTGTTAGCATATAGGTATGAGCATGAGCACACCCAGACCTACCAAGGCTTTTCCACAAGCGTTATCTTATAGGCCATCATGGAATTTGGAGGAGGAAAGGGAGATGACAGCCCCATTTTCCGGAGCCTCTGCCCTCTGCTCAGCCTGGAAGATGGCACGTTCCCTGACAAGCTAGCAGGCCACGCCACATCCCACATTGCCCTGTAACGCTGGCGGCCCCCATGCCTGAGTGCAGAAAGGTCAGAGATGGGGTTTTAGACACACTCGTGATTACCTCCTGGGTGACTGCCGAGACGGGCCAGTTTGGGGCTGACACCTTTCTAAACATAGCACGGGGGAAGAGCCGACATCCCGTTCGTCACCAAAGCCACTTACTTACCCACCCAGACAGGCCTGCATGCCAACAGGAGCCACTTATAGTCACCTTCAAAAGTGCCTGAAGCGGGTGAACGGGGGAGGCAGGGTGTGACTCGGTGGCCTGCGGCCTCTTGACCAGAGAACTTTGGGAGCTTGACATTTAGAGACCAAGGGGCCTGGGTTCAAATCTTACCCATGCCCCTGCTGCAGTGGGATCTCTTGCCCCTGCCGAGCCTCTTTTTTCCCATTGTCAAAATGGGGATAATCATTGCCCTGACTGTCCATAAAAAGCAGGGTCTGCTGCCTTCCTCACATGACTGCCTGAGGGGTGGCAGCCAAGACGACTGGCTGGGGTTGGGGTGGCTGCAGGCCTGGGGAAAGCGAGGTGTCTGTAGAGGGGATCCAGCGTAACTCCACACCTGCTGTGTCTTTGGGTGAGCCGCTCCTCTTCCTGAATCTCTATCCTTCCAGACCAATTGTGAGTACCACCTGAGCCACTGGTTCCTAACATTTGCATAAAATTCGGCCTCGTCCTGAGCTGCTCTAATTGCCTGAGCCAGGCCAGTGCTGGTCCCCGGGAGGGCTTGGGAAGCTCCTTTCCAACAACTGGGGAGGCTGTTTCCCTTCCTCTTGGCACACATCCGCATTGTTACCAGGGGCCCAGTCGCTTCCATGCTGCCCTCAGGCTTCTGTCAATGCAAATTAGTTCACACCAAGGTGGCAGAAACTAAATGTGTCTCCTGCCTCATTGCTTTCTCAAAGAGGAACCAGGGGGGCAATGCTTAACCCAGTAGAGTGGCGCTGCACTGGTGGCCCCTTAGCAGAAACCCCTTCCCACAGTTCCTTGAGTCACAGGTCAGAGCTAATCCCCAAGTCCCCTAATGGGCCCGTGTGAGTGCGATTCTCCAGGGCATCCTACCTTGTCTGTCCTGGCACCACTGGGCTGTAGGAGAGAGGTTTAGATGCAAATAGACCCTCATCCCCATCCTCCCCAAACAAGTCAAGCTACGGCCGAGGCGGCTGCTCAGGGTGGTCAGACCCTGTGCCCGTGTGGCTGGCCTCCCGAGGCAATGAGCCCTGGTGCCGAGAGCAGCCCCGCCAGCATGCACCCATCTTTGAAGTCAGAGAGCTTGACTTTCTTTCCTTGTCGGCTCCAAATTAGTGTGCGATGTGGGCCTGTGGTCTCCTCTCTGAGCCTCATTTTCCCCATCTGCAAAATGGGGATGAGAGCTCGCACTGCACAGTCTTGTTGGGAGCTGGAATGAGCCGGTCCGTGGAGGCTCCTTGCACAGAGCCTGGGGCACACGTTGGAGTCTGCACAAATGGAGGTCTCTTTGGTGACAGTGACAACAAGGAAGAGGAGGAAGATGTACAGAGACGGTAGGGAAGCAGGCCCGCCCTGGCTCTGTCAGTGGGAGCTGGGGGTGGGGCGCGTGCTCCGCTCCCTGCCAACAATGCTCTTTGCCATCAGCGACATCTGGCTCTCTGCCCTGGATGTGTATTAGGAGTGATTACGTGTCCCTTTAAATTCTGGGAGCTGTCGCTAACAGGTGCCGAGGTTTATTTGCCACCATTTATTTCAGCTCCGGTGCAACCCCTTCCCCTCTCTCCTGAGAGGGACAGGCAAGGAGAGACACCAGCTTGGTGTGTTTAATTTCCATGCACAGCGGCTTGCTGGGCAGAGGCCTGTTTGAAGTGCTCCATGTTGGCTGGAAATGAGTCCCGGGAGGCAGCCCCCGCCCCAGACACCCCGGCTCCTCCCCTTCCCAGGGATAGAGAGGAAGAGAAACCCTTTCTAAAGAAAGAATAGAAGCAAATTGGTTGAAAATTAGGGAGAAGGGGATAAAATGAGGATGAACCCAACTTTGGGGTGAGGACTGAGCAGGACTGTGGAGTAAGGTGGGTCTGGGCACAGGTCATGTGTGGGCCACATGCCAGGTGGCCAGTCCACACGTCTCTTAACCTTTGCATCAAAAAGAAAGTCTGAGCCCCTCTCCCCAACACGCCTAGAGTGGGGAGGGTTAAATGTGCTAGAAAATGCTGGACCCAGATTGCAAAAGTTGATGATGTCACAGCCACGAGAACTCACATGCCACTGAGGACTGCAGCCCCCACTTTTGACATCCTCCTGTCACTGTGACTGGTGGAGTCCCTCCCAGTTGAGCGTGGACCCTGCAGCCCACCCTCCAGCTCTTTCTACACACTTCTCCCCCACAACGGCTGCCCCTTGGCTACCCTTCAGGATTAGGGGTGCACTCACCAGGGGCATAATTATTCTCTGTAGGGACAGATACGTAGAAGAAACCCCATGCAGGCCCCAGAGGGCCATTTGGGCAGGAATTCAGAAGTTCCAGGTCCCCAGAGTATCATCTAGAAATGGGGGCACAGGCTCTAAGTGGAGACGTGCCCTTGACCCCATAGACACCTTAGTCCTTGGTACAGGCTCCTTACCCTGTGGCGTGGGCCATGGCTTGGGGCAGATGGAGACAGGCCTTTGGAGGTGCAGGCTCAGAGCAGTAACAATGCCAGGAGCTGGTCTGGGTGCAGTAGCAATGCCAGGAGCTGGTCTGGGTACAGTAGCAATGCCAGGAGCTGGGGAAGATGGAGTCAATTGACTACGATCAGCCGTAGCGACAGGAGTGAAGGGCAATTTCAGAGCACCATTTGGAAGTGGCTACTAGAGTTTAAAACACACATAGATCCAGTGACCCAGCCATTATCCCTTTTCCTAGCTGTTCCAGAAAAACTCAGCACCGTGTCTAAAGAGATACGTGCAGAGATGGCCACGCCCATCTAACTTGTAAAAGTTGACAAATTGAAAATGACCTAATTAGCCATCAGGTGGGGATGTTCAACTAAACCACAGCACGGTCATCCCAAGGAATCCAAGCAGCCGTCCAAAAGAAGAACTTAACTCTGTGTGTTCTCACAGGAGGCAATCACGGAGCCACAGCATTGGGAGAAAAGTATAGTGAGGACAGTATGAGGCCACTTCTGCCAAAGCAGAGCAACAACACGCACTTCCACGGGTATGTACACGTGTATGGAGGGACACAGAAGCAGTCTGGAAGAATTCCAAACAATGACACAGCAGAGAGGGTCTCCTGGGAATGGAACAAGGGACCAGGTCTGGGGGAACAGTGGTCCAAAGAAACTCAATTCTAAGCTGTAACACAGAATCCATAATGCTCGTGAAGTTTCAGGCAACTTCAATTACCTGAAATATTTAAATATATGGAAAAGCTTTTAAATTGCACACGAGCTTTAAAATGGTTTAATATTTTAAATTGCACACGAGCTTTAAAATAGTTTAATACTTTAAATTGCACACGAACTTTATGGACTCTCTGTATACATATGTGCATATATGTGTCTGATATGATCAGATTATGAACTTAAAATTTTATCTAACTAAGCAGACTCTCAATTAAAATTCACCTGTGCTTTTCACCTTTAGATCACTTGAGAGTTGTCAGAGCATTTTTCACCCGTAGTTGGTAAGTCAGTAGAGCCAAGAAGAGTTCCATTTTCCAGATGGGAAAAATGAGGTTCATTCCAGGAACAGATCGAGAGTCTCTAAACCTCACCTAGGGAGCATTTTAGACCCAGGACATCAGAAAGTGCCAAGCAAGAGAAACACCTAGCTTCCTTAATGGAGGAGAGAAAAGAATCCCATAATCCCTTATCATCGCTTCTTTGCTAATAGTATATGCTCCTCTGAGCATGCTGCTTCTGCTATGGCCTCTGCCTGCAACCCTGCCTTCCTCTACTTGTTTTTAAATTTCCCAGAAGAGTCCGATCTTCCTCCAGGAAGCCCTCCCTGACTGCACAGCCCGGTGTGTTTTTCTTTCCTCTGCTGCTTCTGGATTTGCAGGAACCAGCCCTGTACTTGTCTATCACAAGAATATATATTGTGCTCTACTCTAAGCTAGAGGCATAAAAGAATTTCACAATGCATGCTGAAAATTTAGGAAACATGTCAATGTCAAGCTGGGTGGTACCTCGAGTAAGTTAGTCAAAGTAAAGTAAGTCAGTCAAAGTTTGATTACTTGGCAATTCAACAATCCAAAATAAAGTCCTAAAACACTGTTGCCTTAGCCATACGTTTATACTTCTGGAAGAAACCCTGAGATCTTATTTTGGGCTTAATTACTCTTACTTGACAAACAGTTCTAGCCATCGCAGTGATGTGGTTTCTAAATCTAAAGAAGCAACAAATTAGGATGAGGGGAGAGGCAGTGTTTCAGCAGCATGTACATCAGGAAACAGAAGTGACAGCCCACATCCTGACAGGAAAACAAGAGAGAAACACTCAAAAAGTAGACAGGATACTGGGGGTGAAAAAAAGAACCCCTGGGGACATTCAGTGCAAGGCCAAGCCACCCTCCAAACTTCAGTGTGTCTTGAACACATTCTCAATGTATCGAAGCTCAGGATAATAAGGAATATTCATGTCTGAAGTAATCCATAGAAGGTTAAATAATGTTTAGAATTCCTTTTAAAAAACAGGACTATGGCTCAGCGCCTGTGGCTCAGCGGGCTAAGGCGCCAGCCATGTACACCAGAGCTGGCGGGTTCGAATCCAGCCCGGGCCCGCCAAACAACAATGACGGTCGCAACCAAAAAATGGCTGGACATTGTGGCGGGTGCCTGTAGTCCCAGCTACTTGGGAGGCAGAGGCAGGAGACTCACTTGAGCCCAGGAATTGGAGGTTGCTGTGAGCTGTGAGGCCATGGCACTCTATCCAGGGTGACAGCTTGAGGCTCTGTCTCAAAAAAAAAAAAAACAGGACTATGGATAATCCATTTAGAACATTTTTTTTTTCATGGAAAAATTTAAATAAGAAAAACTTGAATACAGGAGGGCAACTTCAAATTCAAATATATGGAAAAGCTTTGCTTTCCCATGATTCTGGGTAACCAAGTTGGGGGAGTTTGTTGTTGATTTTTCTGCAGGCCTTGGTCTCAGTCTCTGTCCCCCTTGAGATTCCTCTCTGATTAGAGATGCATGTTCTGTGCCCATCCCAATGGCCTCAGGGCCCCAGCACAGCCTCAGCATAACAAGGGAAGGGTGGAAGCTCAGAGTGAACTTCATACTCCTGCCTCCTGCCCACATCTGAGCCCAACAGGTCTTTGACTCTACCATTCTGGGAGGACAAGAGTGAGCTGAAAAGAAAACATTTGAAATTGGTGAGAATAAGTTGGAGGTGGCCTCTGGAGCAATGTTTTTCAACCTTTTTTATCTCACTGCACACTTGAACCTATAGTTAAACTGCCTCAGTACACTTAAATTATGTTGATCAAAAAAATAAGAGTACCTACCCAGATGAACAAAAATCATTTTAGAACAAAGATATTTGCACCAAAATGTTTATTACAGTCCAATTCACAATAGTCAAGTTGTGGAAACAGCCTAAATGCCCATCAACCCATGAATGGATAAACAAATTATGGTATATACCATAGAATACTATGCAGCCATAAAGAAGAGAGAGACTTTACATCTTATATGTTTGCCTGGATGGAGCTGGAACATATTCTTCTTAGTAAAGTATCTCAAGAATGGAAAAAAAGTATCCAATGTACTCATTACCATTATGAAACAAATATAGATGCAATTACATATTTATAGGAATGATAAAACACAAAGGTAATCCAGAAAGAAAGGGGGGGGGAAGGGGAAGGGGAGGGTGAGTGAAGGGAGGGTATTTGGCGGGATTCACCCGTGCACAATGCAAGGGTGAATTTCAAGGCAACTAAGAGTATATTACAAATGTCTTACCACAAAAATAAATAAGTGAGGCGATGGTTATATTAATTAGTTTGATTTAAGCATTCCACATTGTATATCAAATCATTGCATTATATCCCAGAAATGTATACAGTTATGATGTAATAAAAATTAAATTTACAAAAGTAAAAAATATACGTATTTACTTACTGCACTTTGAACTTCTTTCAAAAATAATGTAATTAATTATCTCTAATACTTTTCACAGCACACCAGTTGAAAATCACTGCTCTATGGTCTGATTAAACAAAACCTGAGAGGAGATAGGCTTATAGATACCAAAAAGATGGGATGGCAGAAACCCAGAATCCAGGGATTTAAGTGTCAGAAAGCCACAAGTCCACTGAGGACAAGATTCAATGTGGCAAAGAGAGTATATTGGGTTTAACAACTGCAATCATTTGCTCATGTCTGTTGGGGTAGGAAGATACATAGGCCTAGTCGAGACACTGTGTGAAAGACAGCCATCAGTGATTGGCTATCCACTATTAATGTCTGCAGCAAGTCCAGAAGTAGAATGGGAGAAGCAATGGGCATACCAAAATCTATCCCTAATCTAGTCCAATGCAGCCATCCAGAGAAGAGGGTGATTTTCATGAAGTCACCTAGCAAGAAAGGGAAGAATATAGTTTAGAATTGTGCAGGGTAGCTGCTAGCCACGTATGGCTAGTAAGCACTTCAAATGCAGTTGCTCCAAATTTAATATGTAATTGTGAAATGCACACTGGATTTGGAAGACTTAATATGAACAAAAGAATGTAAAATATCACGATAACATTTTTATGATTCTGAAACATGTTGAAATGATAATCTGGCCACAGTGAGTTAAATTAAGTTTATTATTAGATTAATTTTACTTTTAAAAATGTGGCTACTAGAGAATTTAAAATTGCATACGGGGCTCACATTGCATTTCCATTGGTAAGTGCTGTGTTAGACAAAGAAAAATGTTCTTCTGGACAGCAGGGACTTACCCTAATCTGGGAGGTATTCCTGGAAGAGGAGGAAAAATCCAGAAATGTTTTGACAAATCCACAATGCGTGGTCCACTTTCATCTTTTCAAGATGATAACAATATTGGGACAAGTTGATAGACCAGCCAGCTTTGGAGTCAAGGTCACAGAGCAGCCCACTCTGTCCCCTGCAGTCCTTTCTAAGTCCAGTACATGTGTTTTTGTTTATCTCCACAGTCCCATCTTACCCCTCACAACCCAAAGAAGAGTGGGACATCCCTGCACTGCTTCCATCGTCCAGCTGCTCCAGCCAGGCCTCAGGAGGCCAAGTAAGTTGTCCAAGTTTACAAGATGTGGTACGTGGCAGAGACGAGTGTTAAGGAACCCCTCAGCTGGTGCCTATCTTTAGAGCCACACTGGACCAAGAATTGGAAATGTCCTTTTGAAGAGCTATGAATGGAATGCAGCCTTGCAATAGGCCATAATCAGAACCTGACTGCAGTTTGGGAAGGGAAGAGCCTTGTCTTGTTATGCCCTCATTCAGACTTTACCGGGAAGGGAAGTGCACAGATGGTGTGGGTGGTGCTGCAGGGCTGGAGCCCTGGGTGGCTGTGAGCACATCGTGGCCCTCTGGGCCCTAATGTCCCTGCCTCTGCCATGAGGAGGGTGCAGGTGATTTCACTTGCCCCTCCAGCCTCTCCAATTCCCCCTCTGACATAGAGGTGTGAACTGAGCAAGGATCTAAGGAGAGAGTGCAACACAACTCAGCTTTCTCAACTCCAGAGCACCGTGCTCCTCGGAGCCATCATGCATGGTTGTGCAGGTTGTTCACTGCACCACAGCATAGAAGGGACTGCAGGGGACAGTGTGGGCTGCTCTGTGACCTTGACTCCAGAGCTAGCTGGTCTATCAACTTGTCCCAATATCTTTATCATCTGGAAAAGATGAAAGAGGACCAAGCATCGTGGATTTATCAAAACATTTCCGGATTTTTCCTCCCCCTCCAGGAAGATCTCCTAGATTTGGATAATAAGTCCCTTGCCATCCAGCAGAGAATTTTTCAGCCTCTGCGGTCCTCCCAGTGGGATGCCTGGGATAGGAGCTGCATCAGCCCTGAGGAAGGTGTTTACCACTTTACACAAAGACACCATACCAGCCACTGAGGGCCCCTGGTGTTGCCCTCCCCCTGCACACTCACTCCCCAAATAACTCCACCCACCCCTTTTTGATCCCTAGACAAGTGACCTTGATTTAGTGCCCATTCCTGAATTTAGCACATCCCAGGGCCTGAGGTCAGAGAAAACACTAACTTTAGCCTAACCTGGGAGCCAAAGGTAGACACAGGTGCAGGGCCTGGGGGTGAGGGGCACTCTGCTGTGTGCAGAAGTCGGAGACCCACCCAGGGCCACAGGGACTATCTCTGGGCCTATCTGGACAGCTTGTGGTCCAGGAGCCCCTCTGCCACAACCCTGTTTCTCTTCCTGAGCCTCAGTTTTCTCCCTTATCAAATGGGAGTGATTCGTCCAGGGCCCTGCTGGTGCTCCAGTAGGGAGATTTTCTGACACGTGCAGGACCACAGGGGAGAGCTGTGCCTGACTGCCACGAAAGTCAAGGGTAAGAGGTTCAGGGACAACTCAGAGGACTCTAGTCCTCGGCCCTTCTCTGTCTCTGCACCTTCCCACACCATGGAAACCCTGCAGGGCCGCCCAGCTGCACAGCTCATCTGGAGCAGAACTAGACACAGGGCAGGACAGAGTGAGCCAGACTTGTCAAGGCGTGAAGGAGTCAGCAGCCTGTCTTCACTGAGATGGAGGTTTCCCTCACCCGGCTCAGCTGCAACGGGAGAGCCCAAGAAGGCTGAGGCTTGGTCCTGGCTGTCTGGGACCGGAACAACCCTGGCCAAGCTGGCGACAGCAGCCCCTCTGCCCAGGCTCCCTGCCGCTGCCATCAGGGCCTGGGAGATTGTGTCAGCAGGCTGCTGGACCTCCACCACAGTCCTGTGGACATGCCCATGACCTGCAGTCTGATCATGGTCATGGTGATCTGCTCACGATCACTAAGCTTTGGTCCACTCAAGCCATCTGTCTGTCTGCAGTGCTGGGGCTGACGGGAGGTAACCATGCCTGTCCAGCCTCAGCTCTGAGGACCCAGCCCGGCCTAGTGCTGTTTGAGTCTTAATCAACTGTCATCTGAAGTGCTCAGATCATGCAAGGTGACGGCTGACCCAGCCATTTTCTGTAATTGGGATCAAGTGCCCTCTAGGTCTCTGGAGGATGGTAACCTAGGCCACCCCCACCTGCAGCCCATGGCAGCCTCCCTGCCCCAGCTGCCAGGCCCATGTGCTGGGGGGAGGGAGGGGGTATGGGAGGCACTTCCTCTCCCCTGAACAGGCAGTTCTTCCTCTTCCTCAGGCTTACCTCTCCATCTCTGGCACAGCTATCAACTTGACTCAGACAGATCTGAGCTTCTATCCCACCTCTGCCACTTATGGGCTAGAAGCAAGTCTGAGCCTCAGTTTTCAAATCTGCAAAATGAGCATCCTATATCACCAGCCAGTGTGGCGAAGAGGATTTAACAAGGTGACACATGTGCTGGTGTTTCAGCAAATGCCACCCTACACCCAGCTCCTTGCACACAGATGGGAAGAATAACACCGCCCCATCCTGCTCCTTAGTTTGGCAACCAGTGTGGGTGATCTTTGTTAGCCCTAAAATGCAAGGTGAATATTTGTTATTATTCCATTGATAATGAAAATGGATGCTAGGAAGAATATCCAACATCTTATAAGAGTTTGTATGTCCAGCACTGTGCTAAAAAGTATACCTTTCTTTGCATTTCTTTGAATCCTCACATCAGTTCAAATCTGATCAGTACAGCTGTTGTCCCACTTTTTAGAGGGGAAAAACTGAGGTACAGACAGATCTAGAACCCTACATAAGGTTATGGAGGGTGGAATAGCCCAGATTTGAAATTGGGTCTGACTCACTCCAAAGCCTGCCGTGGGGACTGCTGGGTCCTGCTGCCTTGATGGGCAGTGTACTGGCTTCCAGTGAGCATTTCATTACCCAGTCTCATGCCAGGGGGTTCCCACTGGAGACAAAGCTTCGCCCTGCCCCATGGTTCTATTGAACATGGGTGCCATCAACAGTTTCTTCTCCCACCTAATCTCCCCATCTCAGGGCCCATGCAACAGGGTGCTGGCAGAAGGCAAGGTGGCCTGGTCTTGGAAAGACTGTTGCAATCCTGGTTTCCACCAGCAGCCCCTTCACCAGTCCCTTCCAATCCCCCACACAGTGCTCTGGATCCCAGGACAGCTTAGACTCTGTCAGGCTGTCCTTAGGCTGAGAAACCACAAACACCATCCATCTCTGCCTCCATCTAATGTGTCCAGAAAGAGGCAAAGACTTTTAGCATTTTGTAGATGATGAAAATTTTGTGGGGAAAAAAAGTCATGTGGGTGAGAGAGCCCAGGAAATGCTTGGGAAACAGCAAAGTTTGGAGGGGGATGAGCTGTGACAAGGGTCTGGTACCTAAGGCTCAGAATGCTACAAGTCTTCAGTGGTGCAGGAAGACATCTGGACTTCATCCTCCCTTCCTTGATAGGGGGCTGGGAAGTTGCAGGATGGGAGAATGACACACTCAGATGACATTTTAGAAGAGAACCTGGGCTGTGGTCCTGACGATTCATTCATTTGTTGCACAAATCTTGATGGAACACCTGCCATGTTCAAGACACTGTTCCTGGCCCTGGGGGTTGAATGATGAGGAAGACACGCAGTGCCCTTACCTGGTGTAGCTTATAATCTAGGGGGAAGGCAAGTATTATAGATGCTACCCTGAAAACAGACTGTGCCCTACTACGCAGCTCAGGACACTCTGAGCCAAAAGCCAACCCTCAGCCCCACTTACGGGAGGAAACCTGTCCCTATCCTGTGCCCCAGGCTCCCCACTAACCTACCAAGTCTTTGCTTGTCTATGTCTGGCTCCTACTTGCCAGCATCTTTTTTTTTTTAATTATAATAAAATACACAGAACATAAAATTTACTGATTTAGCCATTTTTAAGTAAGTGTACAATTTGGCAGTGTTAAATATCTTCACAATGCCGTGCAATCAATCACCAGAATGTTTCCAAATCCTTTAGACAACTCTCCCTCCCTTTTCTCCTCTCCCAAGCCCCGGAGCACCCCAGTTTTCTGTCTCTAGGACTTTGACTGCTCTAGAGACCTGGCAAAGGTGGGATTTCACAGCATCTGTCTTTTTGTGATGGGCTTACTTCACTTAACATACTGTCCTTAAGTTCCATCCATGTCCTAGCACATCTCAGAACATCCTTACTTTATGAGGCTCAATTGCATGTGTGTGTCTACATCACCTTTATCATTCTCAGTGGAACCTAAGGCCGCTTCCCCTTTTTGCTACTAGGAATACTGTGGCTATCAACGGGGCTGTGTAAATATTTCTCTTAGTCCCTGCTTTTAATTCTTTTGGCTATATGTATCCAGAGATGAGATTGCGGGATCATATAGTTCTTCTCTTTTCAATATTTCGAGGAATACTTAGCAACATCTTCGATTGAATGAATCAGCATAAAAACACAGGCACGTTGCCATCCCCAAGCACCTGCAATGGGTTAAAAATTTTCCTCTCCTACATGCTGTCCGATTCCAACTGAATGACATTCTGGAAAAGGCAAAACTATGTAGACATTGGAAAAATCAGTGGTGACCAGGACTTAGCTAAGAGGGGCGGAGGGGTAGAGCACAGAAGATGGGTCACTACGAAAGTTTTGAGACATACTATGTTATGGTCCATGATTTTGTTTCCAAGAAACACAGTTGACAGCATCCTTTCTGATTTCCCTTGTGAGTTTCGACTTGCTCGGCTTGTCATTGATGCTGGGAGAGCTCCGTTTGTCTCCATCGGCATGGATTTTTGTGTCTTGATTTTTGTGTATCTCAATATTTTTGTCACCACCCACATATTCAGGGCAGTGAAACTACTCTATATGGTATTGTAACAGTGTGTTGTAGTCGTTATGCATCTGTCCAAAGCCATAAAAGCTACAACACCAAGACTGAACTGAACCCCTTTGAGTAATAATGATGTGTTCACCAGTTGCAACAAATGTACCACCCTGGGGTGGGGTATTCACAATGGTGGAGTGGCTGAAGGGCAGGGAGTGTATAGATACCTTCATATGGATTTTCCTATAAACCTGAAACTAGTCTAAAGAAATAAAGTTAAAAAAAAAAAAAAGCAA
Source organism: Arctocebus calabarensis (assembly GCA_963573935.1). Lineage (NCBI taxonomy): Eukaryota > Metazoa > Chordata > Mammalia > Primates > Lorisidae > Arctocebus > Arctocebus calabarensis. The sequence goes on from CAUYON010164986.1 coordinate 18,390, forward strand.
CATGCCTCTCCCCATGGACTAGTCAAACAGGTCAGATGCATCAGGAGATTTTACTTAGAGGTCTAAAGCCCCCAGGAGTAGCTTGTGTCAGGAGCTAAAAAGTCCAATTAGCAAACAGCAGTCAAGGTCATTGCCTACAGGAGCAGTGGTAAAGGCGATGTTGGCTGCTTTAGACAGCACTGATTGGTGACATGTGCAGATAACGACGATGATGAAGTTTCTTATGGAATTCAAATATGGGGTAGTGAATTTATAAACCTCTTCATGAGCATTGAAGATTCGGGTACAAATAAAATGGCTTTGTCAAGATCAGTGCAGCCTAGGCTTCTGTACCCTTCACATGGTGGCTTTTTGAACCAGATAGTTCTTGGTTTGAAGAGGGCGCCCTCTGCATTGTAGGAGTTTCACCAGCATCCCTGGCCTCTCCCCATTAGATGTCAGCGACACTTCTCCCCCTCCACATCCGCCACCCTCCCCACCAATTATGCCAACCAGAAATGTCTCCAGACATTGCATGTGTCCCCTGGGACTAGCGGTGCAGACTCAGCCTATGGTTGAAAACCACTGGTGCGGCCAACAGCACCATTTGCCATAAGCTGCTGGTGACCATTGTTGTTATTTAGACTGGGGACAGTAAAACCACATACACTTGAACTAATGCCAATTCGGGATTACAGGGTCAAGAATGTTTGTAGGAAGCAGAACAGAAAGAGGAGTGGATGGGTACTGGGGAGGAAGGACTGAGCTGAAGTTGCCTTTGAATGTGAACATGCCGGGCAAGACTGCAGGGGGCAGGTCCAGCTTCAGAACATACCCAGCCTTCCAGAGGCTTTGCGTTCAACTTGCCGTGCTCTGTGCTAATTATAAATGATTATGAATTATTCCTCGTTGCTCATTAAAGTAGGTCTTTGCCCACAGCCTCTGTTGCTCTGGGTGTAATTTGAGGTGAATCAGCCTGGATTTTGGAGGCATTTTAAAGGAGGATGTCCATTTTCCCACCTGTGATGGAATGGACCTAGGGAATGGGGATGTTTCTGGAGAGGGGGTCAGAGAGGTTGGAATCGCCCCTGCCTTCTGCACTGTCTAACCCCAGCATCAAGGGGGAGAGCTCTCCAGGTGAGAAGGGCCAAGGTAGCTGTCTGTATTCTACAGAGCCACCTGGGTTTCATTCAGCACAGGCACTGGGCAGAGAGTAGAGTTCTCAGAAGAGCAGGACTATTCCTACTGCTGCTCTGTGTTTTCAGCAGTAAGAATTCTATACAGGCTGAGAGTGGCGGTGCCTCACACCTGTAATCCTAGCACACTGGGAGGCCAAGGCAGATGGATCGCCTGAACTCAGGAGTTCAAGACCAGCCTGAGCAAGAGCGAGACCCTGCGTCTACTAAACATAAAACTAGCTGGGCATTGTGGCAGGCACCTATAATCCCAAGTACTTGGGAGGCTGAGGCAAGAGAATTGCTTGAAGTCTAAGTATTTGAGGTTTCTGTGAGCTTTGATGCCCTGGTACTCTACCCAGAGCAGTGGAGTGAAAGTCTGCCTCAACAACAAAGAAGTCTATACAGCTGTTCAAAATAATGACTTTGGGTTTGGCTATGGCAGGTCCTAGGTTTGCCACAAGAGCCTGGCTTCACAGGAGGGCAGCCAGAACCCCCTTCCCAGGCCTGCGCCCCTGAGCAGCCACAGCCAAATGATCAAGGATTGGCCACCACCCTCCGACAGTGAGGGCATTTGTCACGTGACAGCAACATGGGCCCTTTGAGCACTGCCAGTCCAGGGAATGGAGGAAGAGCCTTGTCTTACACTCACTTCAGGAATCATTTATATGGGCTAGAAATTGGTCCCCAGCCAGATATAACCATTATTTTAAAGTTCCCCAGGAGAGAAAGGGTACCCTCTCCCAAGGGACCCAGTGCAAAGGCCTTGAAGCTGGGAAGGCCAGAGTTGAACCTGGAGGGGATCGTTTGCTAAGCAGGGTGAGAACCAGGGCTTTAGAGCACAGATCTTGGGTTCCCAGGTTCCGAGTTCAAAACCAGGCACTTGCTACTATGTGACTTTGGGCAGGTCACTGCACCTTTCACACCTCAGATTCTCCATCTAAATAGAGCTGGTAACAGACCCCATCCCATAGGATCCTTATGAGGAGTAAGTGAGTTTGCATGTAGAAAACACCAGAATACTCCCTAACACTCGGGGCGAACCCTGTAGATCATTCCTGTTGCCATAGAGCCTCCAGAAAGTCATCTGAATCTCTGGGAACCTGAGCTTCCTGTTGTATAAGCAACAATAATGACTGCTAAAGACAGAAATAAGAAATCACATCCAGCGTGTCAAATACAGTGCCTGGGACGTAGCAGGTATTCAATAATTGGCAGGAGTTATTTTTATATTATGGACAAAACCATGTCTCTGGCTTCTAATTCCTCAGCCTTCTAATCGTGTTGTTTCCTCTCACTCTGCAGTATTGGAGGAGCTGGGGAAATTCTTCCAGTTCATAATTGCATCTTTTGATAAAAAGCTCCGTATAGTAGAACATGGATCATCAGGTAAGAATACTGAATGAGCTGAGAGATTGATTGACGCCACTCCTTGCCCTCTCCTTGGCATTTGTCTGTCTGGTGACAATTTTTGTAATGATGGTCGCTGAACAGATAATTAGAGACTGGCTCCATGCTCCTCTTCCAGCTATGCAAATGTCACAGCTGGTATTTCATCCTTGAGTATAGTGAGTGGTCTCGCAGAAGGCGATCAAGACCATCGCCAAGATAGGAAATGCTTTCTGATCAATACTGGGAGGCTCCCGGCCTGTTCCTTCCGGGGGCCTTGTCAAATGCTATAAGAACTGTGGCTTGTTCCAGTCCCTAAGTTGCTAGGTGACCCTAGGCCAGTATTTAATCTCTTAGGTTTCAATTTCCATAAAGAAGTACTAATAACATGAGATCCCCAACATTGTGTCAGGATTTTCAGGAGCAAAAACAAAACACACCAGAGCACGGTCCTTCTGCTGTAATTCAGAGAGGACAAACTGGCCTGGAATTCATAGGTTCTTGCCCAGGCTGTGTGACCTCAGACAAGCCACCCCACCTGCCCAGGCCTTGTGTTGCATGTCTGTAAAATAGGCATTACGCGCATGAATCAGTTGTTTGTGTTCTTAGCTATTTATACTCTGCCTGCTTCCAAAAAGGATTTGAGACAGCTTGTAATCAGATGCTGTGAAAATAGACATGGAAAATCAAAGACCAGGAGGAAGGAGGAGGAAGAAGCAAATATACCAGCCACATGGACCAACATAGTTTCTGTGGTTAATCTGACCCTTTTTGCCTTGGATCCCAGGAAGCTCAGGGCTAAATTTATTATTCCAGAGTTTCACAATCTGGACAATTACCTGTTCAAAGAAAATTCACTCTTACCAGTTATTCAAAAGGGCAAACATTTTCCCAAAATTAAACTCTGAAAATAGTCAACAAAGGTACCAAACCTCAAAAAAAAAAATGCTCTATAAAATACTGGTTTTTACCTTGATTCACTTAATGACTATGTATCGAGCAAGGTATCAAGCATTGAGAATGTTAGAGAGACAGAAAGGGCAAAGCTAACAAAGTACCTACCCTTGTTAAATATATTCTAGCAGAGGAAAACACACAATATATAATAAACAACATAAAGTAAATAAGAAAAAATAAGCTAGCTATTAACTCTGTCTTCAAAACTGCGGTGGGGAGACGCAAGCCTATATTAAAAGGTCAAGAAGACGTCTTCGTAAAAGTAACATTTGAGCCAAGCACTGAACCGCAAATAAACAGAATCCTTGCTACCATTCGAAGAAAGGCAATATTCTAGGCAGATGGAACAGAAAATGCAAATGTCCTGGGGTTGGGAGGGAGAGAACTTGGAACTTTGGGGAAATGAAAGAGGGATGGAAAAGCATAAGAAAGAAGGCAGAGAGGGATAGGAAATGAGAGATGAGAGGTAAGCTGAAGCCAGATCTCAAAAGTCAGAGGTTTTCACTCTGGGCTATGTATTAGCGTCTCCCAGAGAGCTCTTTAAAACACTAGACCCTGACCCCACCCCTAGAAATTCTAATGTACTCAATCTAGGCTGCAGCCCACACCACAATATGCTTCAAAACCTCCCCAAGAGATTCCACAAGGTGCCAGGGTGGGTACTAGTGTGGTATGGTTGTAAGATGCTAGAAGTTTATCCCCAGTGTGATGGGAACCCATAGCAGATTGTAAAAGTTTTCTCTGTTACAACAGATCTAAATAGGGCAGAAGTGGAAGGAGAAAACAGGGTCACCCTGGGGCACATGGGATGCTAGGCAAATATTTTTTCCGGGCCCCTATTTTTATAAACAATTTGAGTAATTCCAGATCAATGAGTCTGTACCACTCAGAAGGTCCAAATTCACAGGATCTTGGAAGAGAAATACCACACTGGCTAGCATGAGAGGTCTGATAGTGGAGAGCCCTTTTAGAACTATGGCTAATCTGTCAGACCAAGAAGAGTCCACAGGTGCATGGCCTGGACTTGTTGAGACATCTGGTCTACCCCCTTGTGCGTGCTCTACAGAGGGAGTGGGTCAGAGAGAGAGGAGAGAGATGGGGACCAGGGTCCTGTAGTTTGGACTCAGGCTCCTAGATGATCCCAGGCACTAGAAGGGGACTTCTTAGAAATTTTTAAGAAAATAACTCCAAAACACAAGGCCCCATAATTCACAGGCTCAGGCCCAGTCCAAGGCAGGGGCTGGAAGGGAAGACAGGTGATCAGAGATCAGAGTCGTATGATGCCATGATGGGGATCAAGGAGGCGGAGAGCAGAAGAAGGTGGGTTGAGCCAACAATGCAGAGTGCACAGGAGACAGAGCCGTTCCAAGGAGCAGGATTTATGACTGTTGGCTAATGTTGGGTGTTTCGGGACAAGCGATGGAATCATTTCTTTTCCCACTTGAACTTGTGCATGGATATCTGGGTGAGAAAAAGTGATGTATCACTTTGAACAGAAGCTTCGAGACAGTCTCTGTTTTGCCTCTAGGAGAGGGACCCTCCATGAGCAGGTCCCCAGCCACACCCCCTGTCCTGCCTTCCAGGGAACCTGCCCTAGGATTGAAAACTCAGCTGTGTTGCTGGAAGCCTCTGGGGGGCGGGATGGGGGGAGAAGGAATTCATTTGCTGGGCAGACTAACAAGTCCGTGCTGACTGGTGCAGTTGACACTTCCCTGGTCTAGCCTGGAGTTCCACCCAGTGCTCTCTTATCCTTGGCCCACTCGAGGGCCTCTCAAGCCTCCTCTACTGTGGCAGGACCCCAGCCCACTGGACAGCCATTTTCTGGGCCTTCAGCGGTTCCCAGAATGAAAACAGTCCAGTGGAGAGAGCTCGTGCCCGGCCCCTACCCCGCGGGCTGGCCAGACCCAGCCCCAGCACCCCCACCCTGGCTGTGGGCTCATTAGATGAAAGTGCTATCACCTGTCAGACAAACTGCTGGAACTGTGATAAATTAATGATCAAATGGTACAGTCGGCGCAGCTACTGTACTGCCTCGGTTAGTTACAAGCCGGCCGGATGCTTAAAAAATGCAGCCAGCATTAAAAAAAAATCAGGCGTTAAAGGAAAATGTCACCCGGCTTTTCAAAAAGGATCTGTTTTAAAATGACCACAGACGGCTCAGTTTCAGAGTCTTTATTTGATTCCTGTTCTTTGTATTTTGTTTTATTGCACGCGAGGAAGGAACGGGGATGGTGGAGTAGGGAGAGGGCAGGGGGAAGGTTGAAATTTCTGACTATTTCTACCAGCCTCCATCCATGGGCATGCCTGCAAGGCATTCAGCTGCTCCTGACCAACTTAGGAGATGCTTCCCAGGGCCTGGTTGGAAAGAGCGATCATTACGATACAAATAAAAGTGTAATAATTACAGGGCTTTTGGTACTAAGACTTTTATTTTTACTTCACTTACTCATTGCGAGGTGTCATCATGGACAGTAATATCCTCATTTGTCACCTAAGAAAACTTCTCCTCAAAAAGTTATTGTGGTTAATATTCCTTGAGGGCTGATTCTTGTGTAGTCTGCACGCACCAGCTCACACAATTGCTATACAAGCTCTGGGTGGATATTACTAATATGATCTTCATTTTAGAGAAGAGGAAAGGTCGGATCAGAGAGGTTAAGCCTCTTGCCCACAGCCACACAGCAAATAAGTGATCAAAGCAGGGATTGCACAGTTATTTCTAACTCCTGGGACCCTGAAATCTCATCCCTGCTAGTCTAGGGACAATTTCCAAAACAAAACAAGAAAAAGGTTGTCCTTGACTTAAAAATCCAGCCCAAATCTGGACTCCTAATCATGGTAGATACTTGTTACATAAATGTATAGTTTCCCTGTGTGAGCATGTCAGCCCCGCCCCCCGGCCCGTCCACCTACAGTTTTATGAGCTTAATTTATTCTTTTTAATATAAAATCTCATTACCTGAACATGATACCACCACTTCCACTTTATCTTTGATATAAGAACAGAGAGAAACCTAAATCAAACCTTTAAATAAAGTCTATAATCATCCTGCACTTTCACTTGCTTTTCAAATTTCTAAACAAAATTAAGTGAACTACCTTGCGGAGAGTGGTATGGAAGGAGAAGGGGTGTCTGAGAGGGACTGGGGTGGGGGAGACCCCCGAACTCGGCTTTCCTGGGCAGCCACAGGGGATATGATTACTCGGAGAAGAAGCAGCTTCCTGCTGGACGCCTGGCCCCTGCTTGGTTCTCTGGCCCAGGTATAGAGCAGAACTCAAATGAAGTCTGCCCCAAACCTACATGTGCCTGGGATTGATCTCAAAAAGCCATTTGCCTCACTTGATGTATTTTTCAAGACATTTCCTATCCAGCGTTAATTTTCATAAAAGAGAAATTGATAATCAGTTTAAAGAAACACAATCAGGAGGTTTTATTCCCCAGGAGCCCGAGGTGGGCAAACTGAGGCTGGGGTGGGGGTGGGTGGGTCTGGACAAGCTCAGGGTGGGTTTGTGGGGGAAGGAGCTCCTTCCCTGGCCTGGGAGACACCGGTTCCAATGGGCAAAAAGGGGGCTTGTTGCCCAATAAGCTAGGAAATTCCTAAAAGAGCTGGTCTGCATTTCTGAGAGTGCTGGGAGGGCAGGGGCAGTGAGTACCACAGAAGTTCTGAAGGCCACTGGGGGGCTACCAGCTCTTTGAAGGAGGAGGGGCTTCGCCTCATGAGAACCCCTGCTCCAACAGGCTCACAGTATTGGGAAATGAATCCAGGCCCCCAAATGTTGGCTCCTCCCTGAGACTGCACAGATTGGTCAGAAGGGTGGAAAACGCCACGGAGAAGGATGCGTTTGGACCAGGGGCTTGCCTGGATGTCAGGAGGCAGAGGTTTGAATTCCAGCTCTGCTGCTAGCCTCTCAGGTAACCCTGGGCAAGGTATGCCAGTGCTTTGGGCCTCCCTCAGTTTCCGCATCTGTGAAATGGGGATGATCATTCCCCATCCCACAGTGCTGTATGCAAAAAATTAAAATAAACAATGGGAAGAGGCCCAGCCCTGCATCCATCCACAGGGTAGGTGATAAAGGTATCAATTCTGAGCAAAGGGAACTGGGTTCCTTCTTTCCTTTCTTCAGCACATCACTTATCTCAAGACTTAGCTGAAGCCTCTCCTCTTCCAGGAAGCCTCCCAGGATTGCTGATAAGGAATCTGAAATATCCATGGTTTCACTTTCTTTAGCCCTGAGATGAAAAGCACCTCAGCATTATTGCAGCATGAAGGGAACAAGTGAGCTTTGGTGGCAGCTGGCCTGGGCCCGACCCCTGACTCTGTATGTCCACATTGGTAAACGTAGAAAACTCACGTAATCTACAGTGATTGTTTCTTAACCATGAAACAAAGTTTTTTTAATTAAAAAAAAAATTCTTACTTCTTAGGTGTTCAGATTAAATGAGTTCATTCATATAGCAAGCTTAGAAGTGTACTTGGTACTTAGCAAAGCTGAATAAGGATTACTAATATTACCGGCGTTATCACCGCACCTCTCAAAGCACCTACGATGCCCTTGGCTGTGTGGGTACATGTGCCCGTGTGCATGTGTGAGTGTGTGCTAGTTTTACATAGGGGGTGATTTTATGAAGATATTATATACAGACAGAAATGAGAGCATATCAGAAAAGCAGTGCTCCAAGGATTTTCACAAAGAGAACATGCCGAGACCCAGAACACCACCAACTCCATCTTTGTCCTCCTGGAGGACAAACCTAGAATAAATAGAATCTTGATAGACGCCGGTGGGATGTTCACTGTTACAGCAAATGCCTGAGTACATGGGGTACGTGGAAAAAGCCACGGGGGCTGTGGAGGAAGTGCCCACTGATATTCTATCAGGTCTAGGCAGTGAGATTCCACAGGAAGCTCTTTCCCTCTCTGGGCCTCAGTCTCCACCTTTGTACAAGAAGGAGCTGATGAGATCAACTCCCATAGCTCTAAATATTTGTGGAGTGCCTGCTATGTGCCAGGGCTGCTCTAGACACTTGAGATACAACCGTAAACAAAACAGACTCCCATCTTTGTCCCCGTGAATTCTGTATTCCAGCAGGAGGAAATGCACCGTAAATTACAGGCATAATGAATAGGCAAATTACATCTGATTGGAGGATTCTAGGGGAGGGCCCCAGCTAGAAGATAAATTGCAGCCACCTGCCACAATTGTCTTCGCACTCCTGTCCTCCTTGGTCTCTGTCATGCCAGGCCACAAGTGGCTTCAAAACTGATTTTCCTGAACCCTGTTCCCTCGAGTGAGAGCGTCAGAGTCTTTCTCTAAGGAGAGGAAGGTGCCGGGAGAGATTTTCCCATCGACATCATTTTTTCCAATTTGTCCAAATGAGAACAAAATGTTTCAGACACACACAGAAAGAGTGATAGAAAGGAACAACTCCCGGCTCATAAGATAGAGTTGACGCTGTCTGTGCGCCTCCCTGATGCCACGGAGGACTGATTTATCCTGATGAGCTATCCCCCACCCCAGCCGCCGGCCTCTGTGGATTTGGAGGGTCCAGTTCCCATATCCCCATACACCTGCCACTTCCCTGAAAATGAGCACTTTGCCTTGGGGATCCCCAGCTTTCTGCCCAGAGAAAGATCTCATCAAATACACAGAGGCCTTGGTGAATGTTCTCTCGTAGGAGGAAAATCCCACCGCCTACCTCCTGCACAAGTAAGTGGTGAGCGATGGTAAAACAGGCCAAGCTGGGCAGACGCAGGCAGGCCCTTGCTCTGGTCTGGTCTGGGGGAAGGAGGAGGTAAGAGGCTGGTGGTTGGCAGAAGTGAGTCAGGGGAGAACAGACAAAGGCTAATATTAAATGTCTTAAGGAGGCAGCTTAGGGAAAATGGTCCTGAGTAATAGGATCGGGGTGATCTGCCAAATATTTAAGTAGTGCTGCACACAGGCCCTAACAGGCTTTATGGAGCATTTCTGGGTGGCCATGCTGGGTCAAGCATCTTTCTCTATTTGCTTGTTAGTGGGGAATCTGGACATCCTAGAGAGGCCCTGGAGGCTCACGGGGAGGTACCCAGGGGACCTAAGAAAGCTATTTGCCAACTGGTCGAATAAATTCCAATATATATTTTTTCAAGACAGGATCTTGCTATGTCTCCCAGACTGGAATGAGCTCACTGCAACCTCAAATTTCTGGGCTCAAGTGATCCTCCTGTCTCAGCCTCCTGAGTAACTAGAACTACAGGTGTGCACCACCACACCTGGCTAATTTTTCTAATTTTTGTAGAGATAGGGTCTCACTATATTGCCCAGGCTGGTTTCAGACTCCTGGCTTCAAGTGATTTTCCCATTGACATCATCCCATCTCAGCCTCCCAGAGTGCTGGGATTATAGGCATGAGCCACTGCAGCTGGCCTTTATTTTAATGTCATCACAACCAACGTGTCCTGGGGTTAGAATGCAGGAAGAGAGATGGGCCATGATCACAAAGAGTTAACCTTACCCTTGCAGAAAGAACTTTAATACAGAGGATATACTTGAGTACAGAAACTTCTATTCCATCCTGAGTTTTGAGGGTTTAGATTTATTTGGAGAACAGGGAAAAGGCAGTTTTCTCTATGTTAGAAGCCATTTCAGATACAGAAAGAGTAACCTAGGAAGCCATTTCAGATACAGGTACAGTAACCCAGGATTACTCAGCTGCCTACAATCCACAAAAAAGATTTATTGGAAACATGGAATATTTTCATTAAAAAACTGTCAGTTAGTTGCAACATTTCCAAATGGGGAAATTTCAAGCAATCTTACTCCTAGTGTCTCTTAGAAAATCAGAAGATAAAGCAGTGATAGGCTCTACACGGCTCCTGGGGCAGGTGGGGCTGCTTCCCCAGTGGTGTGCGCTCCCCAGCTCCCCCAAACCCCTTTCATGGGCCACTTCACTCGTTCTTGTTTCCTGCCTGGCCCCGATCTCCCCACTCCTGAGGAAATGAAAAGAACAGAGAACAGAGGCTCTGAAGCCGGAAGATGTGGGTTAATGGCTTCATCCTGCTCTTCCCAAATTCGTGTAATTTCAGTCACTATATCTATAAAATGCAGCTCATAATGATTTCTTCAAGGGTAGCTGTGAGGATCAAATAAGGTTGTACCAACCACTGGCCCATGAGATCTCGGGGGAATAAGAAACCAAGGCGTCTGAGTCAGACTGCTTTTGAATCCTGGAGCTGCCTCTGTCAGGCTGCAGGGCTTTGGATAAATCCCTTAACCTTGAGGCACCTCATTTGTTCTCATCTGTAAAATGGGTATGATAAAAAATCAACTGGGAGCTGTTGTGAGGATTCTGTGGGCCAACACATGAAGTACTTATGGCAGTGCTATATTTTACCTGCTTGATAAATGTGCATTATTATTACTATTACACGACTGGCTCTTTGTGTGCGGATCTGAGCCGGAGATCTATCTACAGGGTATCGCAGGAATAATTTCTTTCTGCTTAGACGGAATATCATCCCAAGGAAAAATAAATGTTGAACCAGAAAATCATCACTTAAGATGATTTTGGTGTAATGCAATAAAAGCCCGTCAATTAGTGACAATTTTCACATTCAATGGGACTCTTTGGGGGTACTTCTAATACGATGCCCTGAATTCCCCAAAATGCCTCAGAAATCAGAAAGCCCACGGGTGTAATCCTTCTTCACTCATCCTTTAACTATCTTTCTGGGACTCCTGCATGAGCAGACTGGACTATGGGGCTAGAACATGGGGACCCAAAAAAGACTCAAACTGTAAATTTTAGGACTCTTTCCCAAATGTTATTGCTGTGCAATGAAGTTGCTTAGACTGTGTGCAGAACTATTCTCTTGTTTTTGCCTTGAAGTAGTAATGTGATGATGCCTCGAAGTAGTAATGTTATGATGCCCCTTGAATTCTGCAACTAAAAGGACTCTCTCCTCTGCCCAGAAGCAATCTGAGAAGCTTAATGGCCCACCTCAGATAGGAATGAAATGGACAGGATGACAAATGCAGGTCCGGAGCCTCGGTGCTTGCCAAGGACTGAAACCAATCAAAAGCTTTCCTCCATGATGAGAATCCTGTTCCCCTTTGTATTTCGTCTCCTCCCTCACCTGCACCCCTGTTCCCAGCAGGCGGGGCCCAAAGAGGGTGCTCCTGAAATCCAGACAGTGGCCTCCCAGACTCCACCTGTCCAGAGCTCCCTGGCACAACCGCCAGCCCTAGCAGCAGGAGACATTATCATGTTTGCCCTGGGAGAAAAAAAAGCACACATTCAAAACAGCTCTAGGGGAGCCAAACTGGGAATATTTAAAATACCAAAGACCGGGAAATGGGGCAGAGGCATCTGTTTCATCTGTCTCATTTGTGGCGGCAACAGAAAGAATTCTCTGAGTACTCTGGGCAGAAGGGCTGAGGAAGCGGGAGATGGGGCAGGCGGCGACGGTGCCGCTGGCACCAACCAGGCAGGATTTATTAATAGAAGGCAGTAAAGTTCAGAGTGCCCTGCCCTACTCAAACCGAAGCCACACACAAAGGTCACTGGTTCACCAACTCTAACATGCATGCACTAGGAATCTTGTAAAAGGCAGGTTCTGATTCAGAAGCTCTGGGGCTGAGCCCACATTTGTACATTTCCAAGAAGCTCAAAGTAACACTGGTGCTGCCGGTCTGGGAACCATACCTTTAAGTAACAAGGGTTAGAGGATTTGTCTTGCTGCAGTTCTCTACTCAGATTTTGCCGGTATTTGGCGAGGCTCTGGAATAGCCACTGGAGATTATCAAAGGGCTACCATCCATCATGACTTCATTCTGCCTTCAGAAGCAAGTCCGAGCCTCTTCCTAGGACTTATGGAGCCTGCCGCACCCACACTTGGGTGCCAGTCTGGCTCACGTCCTATCCGCCTCAACCCTGCCGCCCAGAAACCAGCCACCTGAATTGCTTACAGTGTCTGAACACACTTACGCTCAGCATTTCTGGGACTTTCTTACTATACTATTCCTTCTGCATGAAACCCCAATCCCCACCTGTTTGTGTGGTAAATTCCTCATCTTCTATGTTTCAATTCAGATAACTCCTCTTCCAGGAAACCTTTCCTGACTATGATGCTTAATTTTAAGTGTCAACTATTACTGGGCCATAGAGTGCCCAGACATTTAGCCAGACATTGTTCCAAGCCTTCTGTGAAGGTGTTCTTGGGTGATTTTAACCTTTCGATCTGTACACTGAGCCAAGTAGACAGCCGTCCTTCATATGGGTGGGCCTCATCCAATCAGATGAAAGCCTGGACAGAACATAAAGGTTGACCTTCCTGTAGGTAAGGGGGAACTCTCTGGGCTGAAGACGTTAGAGCTAGGACATTGGTTTTATTCCGACCTTTGAACTTGAACTGAAACATCCTCATTCTCTGGCCTTGGGACTCATAATTGAACTATTATGTCAGCTTTCCTGGGTCTCCACCTATAGACTTCTCAGACTCCCTAACCACGTGAGCCAATTCCTCATAATAAATCTCTTTCTATGTACATATATATCCTGTTGATTCTGTTTATTTTATTTTCTTTCATTTCATTTCATTTTGAAAGACTCTTACTCTGTTGCCCTGGGTAGAGTGTCGTGGCACCATAACTCACAGAAATCTCAGTCTCTTGGGCTCAAGTTATCCTCTTGCCTCAGTCTCCTCTGTAGCTGGGACTATAAGCAACCATCACAACATCTGTCTAATTTTTCTATTTTCTCTTTTTAGTAGAGATGTGATCTTGCTCTTGCTCAGGCTGGTCTCAAACTTGTGAGCTCAAGCGATCCACCCCACCTGGGCCTCCCAGAGAGCTAGGATTACAGGCATGGGTCTCGGCACCTGGCTTGATTGTGTTTCTTAACACACTGACTCACCCAGGAATTTCTCTCATTTCTCTTGTTTTATGTTCTCATTTTATACCAGGAATTTCATCTTATCCCAGTAAATTACCTTTTACTTTAGAAATACACTGTCCAATAAAGTAACCACTAGTTGTGTGTGGCTACTGGGTACTTAAAATAAGGCCAATCTGAATTGAGTGGCACTGTAAGTGGAAAAAATACACAACGTTTTGAAAACTTGTGGAAAAGAATGTTAAAAATCTCAATAATTTATTATATTGTTTACCTGGTGAAAACATAATAATTTTGACATGTTGGAGTAAATAAAATATGCTATTTAAATTAATTTAACCTCTTTCTTTTTTGCTTTCTAATGAAATCACTAGAAAATATTAAATTATGCACATGGCTGGTGTTTATATTTCTATTAGATAGAACTGCTCTGGAGTAAGTCACAGTGATCTAAGAGCCTTCTAAGCTCCAGAATTTGAATTCCTTCAAGATACTTTGTTTCATAATAAAACATGTCTCAGAGCATTAGAGTAGTAGTTGGTTAACTGTGGCTAACCAGTGGGCCAAATCCAGCCCACTACCTGCTTTTGTAAATAAAGTTTTATTGGAACAGAGCCATGCCTATTCATAAAAGTATCTGCCATGGCTGCCTTCATGCTACAACAGCAAAGCCGAGCAGTGATAGGAAGGTCATCTGGACTGCACAGCTTAAAATACTTACCATCTGGCCCTTTATGAACAGGTTTGCCAATCCCTGGTCTGGGGCACAAAGGTTATGACTGAAGCTCCAGGAGGCAGAGAGGCTGGCACAGCTCCAAGGCTTATTGTCTGGTGGCTTTGGTCTGGGCGTGTTAGCAGGGACCTCTGTGCCTCAGTTTCTTCATATGTAAAATGGGATCATGATAATAATCACTTAATAGAGTTGCTGAAAGGATTCAGGGAAATGATGCATCTGAAGTGCCCGTACCTAAATAGCAAGTTACTACATGCATTTATTGTATTTGCTTGTTTGTGCTGAGCTGGGCTGTGAGGGGTGGTCTCTCTGTAAGGCATTTTTATGTTCCTTTCACTGTCTCCTCACTCAGCCCTTGAAAAGAGCAAAAGAGTCTTCTTGTCCCTTGAGTCCACAATGCTCAGCACAGCTGCCAGGGAACATTGTCTGGCTCCTTCTGGTCCATGTCCTTGTTTCCTCTTGCTCTGTGGACAGGTAAGAGGGGTCTTCCCCAAGGGACCGAAGTGAGGCAAGAATGTGGGGGCCATATGGATCCCCCTACACTGAAGCCCTCTAGGTGGGGTCTCAGGGATCTGGGGCCCCGAGAAAGTGAGGGAGACAGCCTCTCCCACGCGGAGCTTTGTTTGACCTGTTGTGTTGGGCGGTTCTTCACTCCCGCTCCTTGCAGGGTGCCTCTGAGTCAGCCAGAGAGCAGAGCAGGCGTCCAGATGTAACGGAAACGTATTTTTATCCGCTATTGATCTCTCCTGCCCAGAAACCATCATTACCCTGGTGTAAAAAGGCAGTTCCCAATGGCAGGAGTCTCTTGGCCTCTCTGGACGATGGGTGCCCAGCAAATTGCTCCAAGCCACTCTGTCAGGGAAACCAAAATAACTTCACGAGACAGACGTTCCAGGCCCGGCCCTGCCGGGGCTCTCGGGAAAGGGCTAACTTGGACTCTTTCTAACATTATCCGTGTCTTTTCTTGTCTTGTCTTTTTTGAAACAGAGATGAAGTTAGTCTCTAATTGATCTCCGTCTGCAGTTTTTGGCTCTGGCTGGCAGCTGGGCAGAGGTGAGAGGCCTCTGCCAGGGTCGGACACATGCTATCCTGATGGAAACGTGGCTGCCCAGGACCCTGGGCTCACAAAGGAAGAAAGGATACCGCTGTTCACCAAAGGAATCTTGGGCCAATGGAGCGGGTGATGTTTCATCCCTACTCAAATGAAAGTCCTCCAGCCAAACTCCTTCTCACTCTCACCTGTTAACCCAGAAATCAATTCTCCCCCCTGCCCTGGGGAGGGACAGGGCAGGCAGCCGGGGAGATGCACGGAGCACGGGCCTGGGAATCGGGCAGCGTGAGTGAGTTCAGTTCCTTGGAGCGCTGGTCAATGTTTAACAACTGGCTTCTGGGAGAGGGAAAGAAGCCCTTCTTTGTAGCATTTGCTGATTCCTATTGGGTAAATATGATCACTGTGGCCAGTTTTAAGGTCCCAATGTGACTGAAAGCAGAGAAATAATCAGTCAGCTCTCAAAAGTCATTACGTGTCAGCTCCAATCACTCCCTGGCACTAGTAATCCCATTCGAGGCTCTGTGACCTCGGACAAGTTCCTTAACTTCTCTGTGTATTAGTTCCTCACATGTCAAATAGTGATAATAAAAGTCCCTACCCCAGAAGATGATTATATGATGTAAAGGAAAAATGCTTGGAAAACACTTAGCACCGTGACTGGTGCATAGAAAGCACTCAGTAAATAAATGTTCAGAAAAATCATGATCACTGTGGTTATTGTTATTATTAAGCTTGTAACTGAGTCGGTAGGGCCACACTCACGTACCCCTAAATACACGTGCACGGTCTCACTTGTGAGGCAGGGAATCACTAACTCAGGAAAGGCCAGGCAAGGAGAGGTCAGCGTCAGGTGGGGCAGTCCTGGGAGGCTCCCTGAGCTGGGCTCTGGGTCTGGCCCGGCTGGGCTGGGGAGAGGGGAAGAACAGACTTTAACGCAGGAGGAACAGCAGGGCAAAGGCTGGGGTAGGAAGGGGTGCTGAATGTTAACACAGGTGGGCAGGGCTGGGAGGCTTCTCTGGTTTCTTGGATGCAACTTTGGGGGCATTTGGAGGAGGTCAGAGAAAAGGAACAGAGGGGTGGGGCCCAAGACATAGAGAAAGGGGGATGGGAGGGCTCAGCTACAGTTGGCAGGAGTTGAGGGGGATGGGCACTCAGCACGCAAGGCCCGGCCGACGCCACCGTCAGTGTGGACGTACTGGTGTGTGGGGCCGGAGGTGTTCAGACTGAGTCACGGGCTGTGCCTCCTGGGGTTCCCAACAGGCAGGCCCAGAGTAGAAGTCCAGATGTTGCGGGGTAGGGGTGTTGAAAGCAGGACACCCAGGTCCTTTGGGGCCCCGGTGGCCAGTGGCCTGCATGCAGGTAGGCAAGGTCCCAGAGCACAGGCCCAGCAGCGGGTACATTGCCTCCCAGGACCCCTCCAGGACCCCGAGCTTTCAACAAGTTCCTCCAGGCTCCTGCCCCTGCCCCAGCAGCAGCCCAGCCGCCCTGACTCGTAATTGCCAGCGATAATTATTGAGTGTGCACAAAGGCCTGGCTTGTTTTCCCGAGCTGGTGGGGGCTTGAGTGGCTTTGTTTGGGCCAGGAATTGTCCTGGGGCCTCTGTTTAGCCAGGGCTGTCTCCTCTTTGTTAACATTCCTCACTAACCCTGGCTCCTCTGGGGCTGGAGACAAGA
The DNA here is from genome assembly GCA_963573935.1 of Arctocebus calabarensis. Classification (NCBI taxonomy): domain Eukaryota; kingdom Metazoa; phylum Chordata; class Mammalia; order Primates; family Lorisidae; genus Arctocebus; species Arctocebus calabarensis. The sequence goes on from CAUYON010164986.1 coordinate 35,218, forward strand.
GAGCAAAGGCAGTACCCATGGCCACCAGCCACGGCCCCCTCCCCTCTCCCCAGCCACCCCTGGGAGCCTTGGGCCCTGCTCCCTTCTCCCCAGACCCACTGGGGACAGGAACATGTAGCAGGCATCGACGGGTACAGAAATAACCCAGCTCACCTGGCAGGTGCAAGAGCCACAACTCAGGCAACTGCCTTAAACACGGGGTCTTTCCCGTTACCCATTCTGGGCTGAAAACAGTCATTAGGTGTCACTTTCTATGGAGCCCTTCTCTCTCATTGGGAGCAGCGGGGATAATTACATACCTGGGCCGGGTACTACCTCGCACAGATCCCAGGACAAATGCTACCTACGTCCTCCCCGCACTTGGAGCCCATTCCCACCCAGCACTTACACGGCCGACAAATGAATGTTTTCGCCTGTCCTTGGTTCACATAAATAGCCACAAATTCCTATAATTAACTACAGTAAGCTAGGCTGGGATTAAAACAAAGACAGGCTTGTTTACTGGGATGTTCTGAAACGCTCAATTTTCAACATTACAGTGTCAACTGCTGTCTTTGTCTTTGTTAAGCAAGGCAGCCTGGGGGTGGGGGCCTCAGCCGGGAGGGAGGGAGGGAGGAATGGGGGGACCTCTTGTGATGTTTCAGCCAAAAACCTTTTGTCCGTGCGTCATGGGGCTCTCAAAGACCCACTCGCCCTCTCATGGGGGACAGTAATAGCCAGACACAGCCAGGAGGACACTCTGCCTTCTTCCCAGGTGAGGACTTTCTCCCTCCTTCCTGGCAAAGCTTTCTCCTTCCACTCACCCAGCAAAAATCTGCAGTCTCCACCATTAGGTGTTAAAATGAATGGAACTTTGGCGATCATCTGACCCAGGTCCTCCTTTTTCCAGACAGGAAACTCAGCCCTAGAGAAGCTAAGTAGCTACCTTGCTTAAGGTCACATCATGAGTTAACCATCAATTAGGATGTCAATCTCGGTTTTTCTAGACAATTTCAACAAAAGTCAGCAAACCAGGGGCCGTGGACAGTCCTGCCTGCTGCCTGGTTTTGTTTGTTTGTTTTTTAACAACCTGTAGGCTAAGAATGGTTTTTACCTTTTTAAATGGTTGGAGAAAACAATTAAAAGGAGAGTAATACTTCATGGCATGAGAAAATTCTATGAAATGTAAATGTCCATTAAATAAAGTTTTATTGAAACACAGCCTCTCACATTTTGCCTCATGTATTATCTACGGCCACTTTCATGCTATGCCAACCGAGCTGAATAGTTACCAGAGACTGTCTAACATATAAAGCTTTCAATGTTTACCAACTGACCCCTTACAGAAGTTGCTGATTCACGCTCTAATACTAGGCTGCTCTGTTGCTCTATTTAAAAAAGAATACTGATAAAGCTTTTTTTTGTCCTCAAAAGTTTGGTTTTTATTTCGTGGCACTTTCTTTAAACATGGTCTTGGGCAGACCCTCAGTGTATAAAACTCATCAAAGGACAGCTATTCTGCCAATGCTGGACGGCAGTGGGATAAATGAGAACCCTGGGGAAACTCAGGGGACGCCCTGAGGAGGAGGGTCGGAGACTTCTGCGTGAAAATAGTCTCTTCTGCTGAGGTGCTCCCCCTGCAAGACACAGCCGTAAGACCCTGTGTCCCATCACTGGTGATCCTAGCCGGAACCCTGAGAAAGAACCCAGAGGCACAGGTTCTTGTTCCCATTTTCGAGACCAGGAAACTGAGGCTCCTAGTCAATGGAAGAGATTCTAGTACCCAGGCCCCGTGACTTCTGGGGAAGCCCACCAGCCCAAGGTGGGCTGCAGAGGCCACATGGCAAGATTGCTGTTCACACAGCCACAATGTCATGTGTCAGCAACCTGGGATTTTGAATGGACCTCTCCAGCATCCAACCCTTTATACACATATTTGTTAATCCTGATGATTTGCCTTAATGGCATGGCTATAAAGGCAATTTGGCATGTGGCAGAGTGACAAAGCTCATAAAATGTCAAGAAGGCATTTAAAGGCTACCCAGCCACTGGAAGGGCTCCTGTCTACAGAATGCCCACGTTACCTCCCGGGCCTGTGTCATGGCTGGGGAAAGGCAGGGAGAGGGAGAAAAGGGGGCCAAGAGGGGGACACTGGGAAAGCTACCCCCCTCATTTACCCTCTCTGGGCCTCTGTTGCTACCTCTGAAAGATGGGGGTGGGGTGGGATGATCCTAATACAATCCTGGAGAGCAAACCGGTGACATGCAGGAAGCCTGCACGTCACAAGTGTCACAAAGACGTAAGCCACTGCTGATGATATTAACAGCAGTGGAACAAGGAGGGTCCAGACTGGCTAAGGGACCATCATGACCTATCTGAACTTCAGGAGTGTTGCAGGTAACAGGCTGTATGTGCAGAAATTACATGGAGTTTCCGGGGCCAGCCTGCCAAGGTTCAAACCCCAGCTCTGATCTTTAGAAGTCAGGAGATTTGGGCCAAGTCACTTAATTTCTAAGTTGTTGTTTCATCACACGTAGGATGGAGATAATAACGGGGCTCATGTCTTAGGGTAACTGCCAGAATTGCCAGTTAGTGACGTAAATGGTAAGTGGGGCAGTTAGAAAGTGCTTAGTTCATTGTTATGAACTGGGAACCATCTCTGCCACCCCAGGCTGTCGTGAGGACAGATGGTGGTCTCTGAGGTCAGCAGACAGCTGGGCACACAGGAGGAATTGTTCTTCCTGGTGTTTGGTGGCTGGTTTGGGGAGTCTGGCATTGCTCGGGGCCTAGTCTTGCTTCTCCTTCTTCTAGATCTGCTGTGCACAATGGCTTTCTTCTTCACCGGATTATTCTCTGATGCTGAATTTACCGAGCTCCAAAGCAACCACCCAGATGCTGAGGACAAGGTGGGGAATGCATAGGCCACGAATGAAAAATAAATATGCAAACAGATGACATCTTGTCAAGTAGTGACTGGCAAGAGGACACTGTTTTAGCCAGAGGGGTCCTCTCTGACCCACAGGCTCTTCATCTGGAGGTTCCCTGTGACGTTTCTTCTGGTCCCTCTGCCCATTCTGTGGCTATCTTCTGGGGGCCAGATCCAGAGCACAGGGGCCACAGGAAGCAGGCACCTGGCTCCTCAGCACCAATGCTGCAATCAACCTCAGGGAGGGCATTTTTTAAAATTTGGGCAAAAGGTACAATTAACAGCCTGTGCGTGGGTCTCACCCAGCCCAGGGCCTCTGCTCAGCCCCAGTGACCAGCAGGAGGGAGGAGAACCTCCCAGTAGCCCTCAGGCAAGGGCCAGGGCTATTTTGGTGACTGTTATTTGGGCAAGGAGTGGGCTAGCAGCTTGTGGGAGGGAGGGAAGGAGGGAAGATGCTAAAAATACTGAGGCCAGACTGAGGCAAGTGGCCTCTGCCCTCTCCAGGGCCTGCCTGGCCTCCCTTCATGGGTGAGAGGGCCTGATCCTTAGGCCTTTCCTGGGGACAGGCTGCTGGGGTTCAAATCCACCTAGGAGCCCATTTGTTTTGGCTAATCTGAGTCATGACCACCATAGAGGGTTGAGTCACCTGCCGACATCATGCAGCTATAAGTAGAGCAAGGCCAGCTTAGGTAGAGGGAGGTCCTGTTAAGCATATGGCTTGGGAGGAAATTGCATGGCGAGGTCCCCTCTCTGGCTTCAGGGGGGCCCTGTGCTCCCTCTTCCACATAACTAAATCCAACATCCCAAGGCCACCTCCTCCGGGGTCTGACACAGGACCCCAACCAGCTGGGCATTCTCTGCTCTGTTTTCTTATCTGCTGAGGGAGAATCCCCACCAGATGCAGCCCTGGGAAACTTGGCTCATCACACCCTGATCCTGGTTGATCTCTGACATATCACTGGACATCCTGGGCCTCAGATCTTTGGCTCTGATGACCTTATAAACAGCTGTCTGAGTGGCTCCCCATGGTTCCTGCCACGGGGGGCTCCAAATGAACAGGATCTGTTATCTAGACAGCTTGGAGATCAGGGTCAAAGGCATGAGGGAGCCCACACCCAACCTGAGAGAGGGTGCCCATCAGAGGAGGGTACCTCTGGGGACCTTGATATTGAGATTAAGTCATTCATTCATTCACTCACTTATTTATTCTCTGGTTTGTGCATTCCTTTTCGGTGAGCGCCATTTATTTGTATGTTGTTCTCAGTTCTAGGAATACAGGGCTGAGCAAACCGAAGCCCCATGGCCTAGAGGAGCCTACATTGCAGAAGGAAGAGACAGACAGGATGCCAATAAAGTAATCAATGTGTTCATGCGACATTGATAAATACCAGGAAGAAGAAGGCAAGGTTTGGGGAAGAGTGAGTGTGTGTGTGTGTCTGTGCCTGTGTCTGTGTAGGGGGTTAGAAACAGCAACCAGGAAAGGTCATATTGGAACTGGGTTTTAAGGAAATGCAAATCTGAGCCATTCAAACACTGGGGCAGAGCATGCAGACAGAGGGTGTGAAGTGAGAAGGTGCTCAGGGCACAGCTCATCTAGGAGGAGAAGAAAGGAAACACTTCCTGCTTGGCCCCCAGTCTCCTCCTATGTCTTCAGACTCAAGGGCAGAGGCAGAGAGGCAGATGGACCCTCTCCTGCCCATCCCGCACCCTCTCCTGATGACCTTGACTCCGTGATGCCCCTCCTGCCCCCCAGCTCACTGCACCTGCCCTGGGGAAGGGGTTTCCTGGGCCTCTTGTGGCTGGGCTGCTGCTGCCCCAGGGCAGTTCTCACTCCCCTCCAAGCCCCTGAGAACCTTCACCCTACAATTACCATCCTCTGCCCAGGGCTATTTCCTGCAGACTTGTAAATAGAACCTCTTTCAGCTCCACACACATTATGGTTTGTCTAAAACGGTGTCAAAGGAGCCAATTTTCCTGAACGGAGACCATTGATGAGAGGTAAAGTTTACAGAGGATTCCCGCAGGACCTGGGCTAGCAGGAGTCAAAAACAAGGGACCGGGGGTGACGCAGCCTCTGGCACAATGTGCGTGTGTAGAGGGGCAGGTCTTGGACTCTTCTAGGGACAGATTTTCTCTGGGATATAGAAATGAATAAGGCAGTTGGGTCACAACCTGGCCAACCTTGCCAGGAGGGGCCCCACTCAGGCTCAGGAACCCCATCCTAAGAGCCCCAGCGCCTGGTTTTTAGGCCTGGCTCTGCTATTCTCTTTCCCTCTGTCTGAACCTGATGACCACTGAGCAGATCCCAATGTCATGTGACTTGCCACCTGTGACAAGTTGCAGCCATCTTGCAGAAGTAAGGAAAGTTAATTGTCAGAAAAAGGAAAGGGTGTAGATGGTGAGATGGTTTTGAGACCTCCACACCATCCATGCTGGCCATAAGTGACCACCCAGGAGGCTGCTGCCCATGGGACGAGTGTTAAATGAAAAATGCACCTGCTCTGGGCAGAGGCTGCCCACAGGCATGGGGCTTGGTTGAGGGAGAGGCAGTCTAGACTATGGTGTCCTGTGAAGTTAGGGTTATTATCTCCTTCCTATAGATAAAAAAACTGAGATCCACAAAGATATAGGACATACTCCAAGCCATACATTGTGGCAGAGGCAGTATTCAAACCCAGGCTTGAATGAGCCCAAAGCCTGAAAGTCTTTCACTGTCTGACTCTGCTTTGCCTTAGCGAGTTCTGGGCAGGGACCTGTGAGTAGCAAACCTCTACGGGACATGACCTTCCCATGACCCAGAGAAGCAGCTGTGAACTCAACAAGGCAGACGCTGGCCAGTTTGGCTCAGACTCCCTCCTCACTTATACTTCTATGAATAAAGGGTCAGAAAGCATTTTAGGAACAAAAACTGCCCAGCAATCTTCCTCGTCTTTTTTAAAAATAGCAAAACAACAAAAAAAAAAAGCTAGAATAGATGTTCAAGGAACATCCTAGCTAGAAAAACCATACTCACTTGGATTATATAAGGTTGTCTCAGGAAATAAGGGTTCAAAAGTGAGGTTCTGCACCTAGAGTTATCTCTAAGTCATTTAACTTCCATAAACCTCAGTCTCAATGTTTCCCCAATGGGAAGAGTGTTAATATCAGCCCTGTTAATATCCCACTTGTCTCAAAGAATAGCTGAATGTGAAACAAAGCAAAGGATTAAGAACATAGATTTTAGCATCAAACACACCTGACTTTGAATTCTCAGCTCTGCCATTTCTAACTGTGTCATCTCTAATATGTGATCGTCCCTCTCTGGGTCTCAGTTTTCTTTGCTGCAACATGGGATGAGCAATACTTCTCTGCCTCTCTCCCAGAATTCACGCAGGACTCCTGAAATAGCAGGGGAGTATAAGGTATAATAGGTTTTCCTCCTCCCTCTGGGGGTTTTTAGTTGTTAAAAAATTTTTATGATGTACTTAAAAGGTAAAATCATGACTCATATACAAATATAAAATGAACACATGCCAAAATTTTATTTAACTCATTACTTAACGAGGTAGCCAATAACACGTTACAATCTCTTCAAAGGAGAGTTCAAAGAACACACACATATAAGCAATCAAGAAAACTGCAATGCATTTATAAATAGATGCAAAAATAATCTGTCTATAAAGCATTAATCACTTGCATTTTGACTAAATAAAATGTAGTTTCATTTCTACAGACAAGAATTGTTTGTATTATTAGTCATGTTCTACAATTTTCTGAGTTGTAAAATAGTTCAAAAATCAGGAAGTATCAACCAATCCAGAAAGGTGAGCTAAACAGAACGCTCTGCAGCTTTTTTGGCCTATTTCAAAGCCTCTTCTATTGTTTCCTGACACCTGCCCTCCCACACCTAAAGCAGAGTAGTGAAGAAATGTGTGTTGCTTCAGTCAATCAAATCAAAGTGGCAGGAAAAAGCATCATCAAAGCTATCAACTTCAGTTGATCAGTAGAGGCGACTTAGAGCCTATTGAGAAGATTCTGAGGCTGTTCAGCTTGGAAGAGAATGCCTTGGAGGAGGGTGTAGAAGGGTGCACATGACTCTTCCATGAACTCCTCCCCAGTGTGATCCTCTGTGCTTTTTCTATTTCTGGCTGGCAAGACTGGAGAGGAACCCAAGGCGACATCAGGAATCAAGCACTGTCAAGGGCAGACACATAGACGGAAGGCACCTGAGTCCCTGGACTGTGGGAGCGCCTCCCAGTCAGATACACTAGACACCTTTTTCTTTGTTAAACCACCGGGATTCCGAGTTTTATCTGTTGTAGCAGCTGGTATTACCTTACCATATGCAGTCTTCACATATTTGGATTTGAAATCTTGCTCCCTGCTTACTTGCTGTGTAGTCTTGGAGAAGTTTGACTTGTCTGAACCTTGGATTCCTGCAACGTGCAAAATGTGTTTCACATGACAGATGGGAGAATAAAATAAGAAAACGTACAAGGTACACTGAAGGGTGGATCCCATGGTCCGCCCCACATCAGGGGGTGACTTAACCAGCTCAAACAAGAGAAAAAAGAGCAGAAATGCTGCTTAGCACCGTATCAGTGTGGGGCAGGAGTGGCAATAGTTCTAATTGGGCAGCTGCAAAGCCACACTAATAGAAGAAATAGCCCCTTTTCTTCATGGAGGCAACTGAGCTGTCTCCAAAGAAGAGGGATGTTACTGTGATGAGGTGTGCTGATCTGGTGGGTGACCTGGTAGGAGCTTGGGGTATGTGTGTGTCTTGGCTGGGGAGTGGAACTGGAGCACCCCCCCCTCACTCCTGGGGATTGAGCCCATCCCAAGGGCCCTTTGGAGCTAGCAGTGGCCGGGCTGGGAGAGCCCTCTAAGAGTGTCTGATCAAAACCAGAGGCTCTAGTAGAAACAGGGAGTGCAGAGTTTCTTGAGGACCAATTGTAGTTACCATTTTGGAGAGCTTGAAATTTGCTTGTATGTGGAAAGATGTGAAGAGACAGAGAAAAAGAGAGAGAGAGAGAGAGAGAGAGAAAGGAAGGGAGGATGGGAAGGGAAAAAAGAGAGAGAAGGATGAAAGGAAGGAGGGAGGGGAAGGAAGGAAAGAAGAAAAAAAGAAAGAGAAGAAAAATGAGAAAGAGAGGAGTCAAGAGAAGAAGAGCATCCACGATTTTGTGAAGTGGGAAGAGAAATGGAGACCATCTCAGTCAAGGTCTGAGTCTACAAAGGCCTGCATGGAACCCGGGAATGAGCAGGCTAGTTCACATACCCAACCTCCGCTTCACCTTCATCCTTTCTGAGATGTGGCAAGCCCTTCACTAAGGAACTCAACATATTCACTGTATGGTAAGTCCTCAAATAATGCCATTTCCCTGTACATTGATGAGAAACAAGGAATCAGTCCTGGTTAGAACCTTGCCTGTGTGGAGTTTGACCTTCTCCCCATGTCTGCATGGGGTTTCTCCGGGCACTCCAGTGTCCAACCCACATCCCAAACTCGTGCATGTTCAGTTCATGGGCACGTGTGTCCACATGGCCCCAGTGTGAGCGAGCCTGTGTTGAGACGCCATGAGACGATGTCGCGTCCAGAGTGGGTTCCCACCTTGTGGGAGGCTCCCGCCACCCACAACCCTGAACTGGAACAAGAACAAGCAGGGCTTCATTATCCCACTTGTTCTTATTATCCTTCCTTAAATGAGCGTAAATCTCATATTTATTTCAATACTTCGGAATGTGGGTAGGCTTTATCTGATTTGTTGAAGGCCTGAAGAACAAAGAAGGTATTCTACCTCCAGAGAACAACATGGAAATCTCACCTGAGTTCCCAGCCTTTGGACTCAAAATTGCGACATCAAAATTTACTTGAATCTGCAGCTTCCCAACTGGCCCTACAGATTTAAGATTTGCCAGGCTCTACCATCATGTAATGTGTGAGCAAATTTCTTAGAATAAATCTCTCTCTCTCTCTCATGTATCATGTCCATGTCTATGTATGTATATGTGTGTGTGTGTGTGTGTGTGTATACATATGTCCACATAAATATATGGTAAGACATATATATGCTATGACTTTTTGGATAGTAAACAAATGTATTGAATGATTAAGAGGCTGAAAATATATATGTATATATATACAAATATTTCATATCTAGAGAATTATATATGTGAAACAGAAGCCAGACATATAGATATAGATTAGGATATTAATTCTATTTTTCTTTTTTTTTTAACATGTATTTTATTATTCTTCATTACATTATTCCCCCCCACCACCACCCCCTAGTGGTAAGACAGAATTTATTTACAGAAAACACTAAAGCTCCTGGTAGAGGGGGAGAATTCTAGTGGGGAGAGAGAAGCTCTCTCCGTTTCTCTCCTGGTCTTTCCCCATCTCCTCCTTTAGGCCTTTAGTCTCATTGATCCTATTTTTCTAAAAAACACTAATATGCCTAGTCTTAGGCCAGAGGGTTTGGCAAAAATCCCCAAGTTGGAAATATTCAAGAACCCACAGCAAGCATTTGGTTCCCAAAATGTGGGACCAGAGTTGAGGTCTGAGTCCCAATAAATGTGGCTTCACTGGGAGAAAATATTGGTTAAAATATGCAGCCTCTGCCTACTCCCCCCAATGTTATCCTGCAGGGAATGACTGGGAACATTGAAATAAGTCACATTTTCTGCCTCCAAATGAGACATTAGTTCCTCAAGTGAAGGTGTATGGAACCCTCAACACAGAAAGTAGATCCCCTGTGCTGAAAATTACATGGCCACCCACAGACAGCAGGACACACATCACTCTTCTGAACAGGTTTATGGCCTCAGAGTGCTACTTGGAAAGGAAGCTTAATGCTCTAAATACATCTATCATCTTGTCAACCCCCCTGGCTGTTGGGGGGAATTTGAGAACTATGACCTGCTAAATGTAAAGATTCAGAATACTTCACTGTTAAAGGTGGGAAACTCTGCAGTGGAAATGTACGTGGCACTCAGCATGGTCTGTCATATCAGTGGCACTGAAAACGTTGACTCCAGCCACCAAGACATGCCATGTTGCAGATCAGTCTTGCTTGCTGGTTACTGAAATGTCATCTTCTCAGCTTTGGGAAATTCAGAGAGAAGCATGAGATTTGAAATAACTTGGACTAAGATTTGAGTCCTAGATCTGGATTTTTTCTAGTTGTCTGATTTTGAGCAAGGTTCTCAAATTCTCTGTACCAGAATTCTTTGTTGTGCAAAAAAGGAAGTAACAGCCAATGTAATCCCTCTCTTATTAAGTGTATCAGTCAGAACAGGCTAGTCACGCTTCCTAACAAAAAGCTTCAAATTCTCAGTAAGCTAAATAAGAAAGATTTATTCCCTCACTCATACTACACATCATCACACATTGGCAGGGACTCTGTTTCATGTCATCTTTATTCACATAGAGCAGAGGAGGCCCCAACTGGAATATCACTGGCCTTCATGACAGAGTGAATGGCAAAGTGGAGAATTATTAATTGACTCAGAAATATTTCCATCCAGAAGTGACACACCCAGTGGTCTGGGTAGGTCACAAAACCACATTTAAATTTAAGGGGAGAAGGAAATGCAATTCCCCTGTGTTTACAGAAGGAAAAGAGAACTGGAAATACTTTTAAGCAGGACCAATGTCTACCATATCAAAGATTCAGGGAGAACATATGGAGTAATTCCTAATATCATAGTGTACTTTGAATACTATAAAGAATTTTCACATTCATTATTTTTCTCAGAATATTCTGGGCTACTGGACTGCCCACCTTATAACTGAGAACCAACACACTTTCCTAGTGTTACATCTGCTTTTGTATTTACAGTCATATTGGTATCAAGAAGTACAAGTGTAATTGTCAATGACTACAGAGGAAAGAAAAGAGAGATGCATTTAATATAAAAAAAAATGCCTTAGTGCCAGATGAGACCCAATTGACAACTGTATTATAAAATGTTTCCAGAACTCAAAAGATCATTGATGTAGCAGTCAGCATCATAACCTTATTTCAAGTGGCAATATGATTTGGGCAAAACATATTCATCTCAAATAAGTATTTTTAAAATTGAATGTTGCTGCTTTTTAAACTAAAATTTATGCCTTATTCATCAATGTATTTGCATTGAATAGCTATATGGGTTTTATAGGTGTGATGCAAACAACAGAAAACAATGGTGGCTAATTTAAGCATAAAAACATATTAGTGAAAGAATATGGGGTGGCTATATGCTAGTTTTATATTTATGATTTGTCATCTCATATAAATTATATTTATAATTTATAATGTTTTGCACCCTGTATTTTAACCCTCTTCTTTTAAGACTGTGGAATCTTCTTCATATGAATCAGGATTTGCTTCTTAATGAAGATGCTAATAATGTCAGGAATTTACTTTCCCAGCCTCCCTTGCAGCTAGAGAACAATCACATGACCTGGGTCCACCAATCCAATGCACTCTCACCAGATCTTGGTTAGAAGTTTGTGATAGAAAAAAAGGAAAGAGAATATGTAGAATTCTTTCAGAAGAGGCTAGCCCCTGGAGTGGAGTGACTGCTACACCTAGCTTAGGCACCAGTGTCTGAGGCAAAGTATGTGGGTGGTGTCTGCAGAGACAACTCTGGCATTTACACCTGCCATGGCCCATACAGCTGAATGAGACCACATTTTATGTGATGAGACTTCCATCCTTATTCTGTGACTTTTAGGGAGAGTCTGTGAACCTCCCTATACTCCTCTATTAATACATTTTATGTTTCAATTAGACACCATATTTTTCTGTTGTTTGCAACAGATCTACAAATATTGAAGTAACATAAAAATAACAAGAAATGCACATAATCCCCACCTTAAAAGGGTTGGACAGATAATTTAAATTTGAGAAACACTAATCTAGGGAAACATTTATTTATTTCTTTATTTTGGGTAGAGTGCCATGGCATCATCACAGCTCACAGCAACCTCAAACTCTTGAGCTCAAGTGATCCTCTTGCTTTAGCCTCCCAAGTAGCTGGGACTATAGGCATCTGCTACATGCCCAGCTAGTTTTTATATTTTCTGTCTATCGTACAGATGGGGTCTTGCCCTTGCTTAAGCTGGTCTGGAACTCCTGTGCTCAAACAATCCACCTACCTTGGTCTCCCAAAGTGCTAGGATTATAGGTGTGAGCCAACACACCTGGTAGCTCTTTTATTTTAAAATGGGAAGGCTAAGGATGTGATAGGGAAAAGCCAGGGTTTCACAGGGGGTGATCAAACCAGGGTCTTTAGGTCTCAAGTACCTTCTAATAAAATATCCCAGATGGGGCAGCGCTGGCTTTCTCTGGGCCTATGGCAAGTGGAAAAGACTTGAGACATAAATGAAAGTTGATAATGGCACCTGGTTAATGATCTGCACCCCTGTATCTGCTTCCGTGAGCATCCTGGCAATGGGTACCCCCAGACTGAGCACTAGGACTAATGTCCAGGCTTGACCCAAGAGCCAGCAAGGAATGAAAAGAGCAGCCCATGCCCAGGAGCCACCAGACAATCACTTTGCAGTCCATCGCCCTCCTGAAAACAAGCTGTTGTGCCTGAGAGAACATGATAATAGCAGGTCCTGCCATCCTGCCCTCTCCCTGCATTGGGAAGGTCTGCAATTATTGTCTTAACCAAGTCAGATATGGCTGGGGAAAAAGTACACATTTCCTCAAGCTGTGCACAATTTCTACAAACTTTCGCCTCCACTCCCTCTTTGGGGACTGGGGTCTCAGGTTGGCTCCCTCCAGACCCCCCTCAAACTGTTCCTGAGACTGAAGGCATCCAACACCTCAGAGTCTCCACAAGCCCCATGGGGACATAACTGCAGAATCTTCCTTATCCATAACTAACGTCCATGATTGTCCACATGATCAGGCTTGGAGGTGAGTGTGGAAAGGTCCCTGTTGAATATAGCTTCCTTTCCAGGACTTCCTTGTTGCTGGAATTTCTCCATCAAAGAGCCAGTCCTTTAAGTAAAGTATGATCTCATGACATACCACTTCAATAATGTTTATCTCTCAGGATATCAAAGGTGGTCAGGGGTGGGCCACAAAACCACATCTAAATCTAAGGAGAGAAGGAAATGCAATTCCCCTGTGTTTACTGAAGAAAAAGAGAACTGCAAATAATTTTAAGCAGGACCAATGGTTCAGATGCCCTATAAAAAGTGCATATTATTAATAAAAAGTGTATTTGCCCAGGCAAGATATGAGGGGCAGGGGCAAGTCATCTGAATCGACTTGACCTGAGTTTCTAGAAAGATATTCTTGGCACCCACCACTCATTATGAGCTGGGCCAGCCCAAGGAGATTTCTGGACTCTAGGGACATTTACCAACAATGTCATCTGAATATGACCTGGCTCCAGCCACTTCACCTCTGTGAGAAATAGGGATGAGAATATCATCAGTCAGGACAAGTTAGGCTGTGCTGCAATAACAAACATCACCCACATCTCAGTGGCTTTCAACAATACAAGTTTATTTCTCACTTGGGCTACATGTCCCTTATGGGTCAGCTAGAAGTTTCTGCTCATTGTTTTCAGAGCAGCCACAGACTCATATGCTGCTGGTTGACAAACCAGAGGAAAGAAGTCATGGTGAAGATCTTTGAAGCAGCAATTAAATGCTCTGGCCTATACATAACACACATATCTTTTATTCACAACTCATGGACTGAGTCTCCTGGCCAATCCAACCACAGGGAGCCAGGGAGTGCATTCTCATCATGTGTCTTGAAGCAGGAGAGCCAGAAATATTTAGTGAAATAGTGTTTAATGCCTACTACAATAATCATAGAACTTATATCTAGAGATGTTGAGAGAATTAAAGGAATTAGATTTCTAATAAGTTCTATAAAATATAAGCTATTGGTATAATATGACAATAATGATGATGGTGATATTCACAATAAGTAAGAACATTAAAATAGGACCCATGTAAACTATAAATGAAGGAATAATTACTGCTCTAAATTTCTGTTAAAATTATATTAGAAAATCTGATGTCATCTCACGAGGGGTCAAGTCTTGGCTCTGTCACTAATTTGCTGTGTGATCTTGGGAAAAATTCTACATACATCTGAGCCTGCTTTTTATTTTGTACAGTGAGGTCTTGGACTCCATATTTAGGCATGAGCTTGGGGAGCAAGAGGAGGGTGAATGAAGGGAGTCACGGTCTAGCTTCAGCTTACCCCTCTTAGCTGGGGTGGCATGTGCCTCTTGGCCCTGTGCTCAGGGAAATCCTTGACATCAGAGTTGTCTGCATCAGGCTTATGAATCTCAATCCCTAAATTATAGGTGACAGTGGCTTCTTAAAGAGGAAATGAATTGTTGCAACACAATCCAGCCATGTTGTATCGATATGATTAGCTAGTTATCCATGGAGTGCAGTAATTTGCTTTGATTTTTAAGTTCCGTTAGCAGCCAAGTCCTAATGAGGCGGCTCTAAATTGATTAGATACTCCAAGATACAGCATGGTTCACAGATTGTTTCAGAAAACTGTCAAGATCTTGAGACTGGCATTTCATTGGATTTAATGATTGCTGGAGAAGGTGTGCATCGCAGCCAGATACAATCACATTTGTCAGCATGATCCTTTTAAGCACAATTCAATTAAAGTGTTATTCTCTAATTTTATTAGAACCGGAGCCCAGACCTAATGCAAGCTCCCAATATTGCGTCAGGTGGGGAGTGTGAGCAATTTAATTTCCCTAATTGGAGTTTAGTGATCTAACATGCTTTTCATATCTTAATTCTTGGGATAATCTCCGGTTTTTGCACCTGCTACAGTTCCTTTAATGGAAATGAGCAATCACATGCAACGGTTATGCCTGGCAAGGAATCACTGGGTCACATCTGTCTCATTGAAGGGAATTTTCACATCTGGATGCTTTGCGTTTTCCTGATCCTTTCCTGCTGATCTTGGCCTTGACTTTGATAAGAAGGGTCTCTTGCCCAGATATAATCTGCTTTTCCAACCATGCTGACAGTCTTGGGGTTGGAGGTGGTGGGAAGATAGTGGGTTTTTAAGTCAACCTAGGTTTAGAGCTCAGCTCCATCAGCCGTCCATTCACTCAATCAATACTTAGTGCTTCTTGAGTGCTAGGCACTGTGTTAGGTATTGTGGTACAACCATGAGCGAATCAGACATGGCCGTAAAGCCTATTGGAAGAGAGGGTCATAGAATACTAATACCAAAACGATCACAACAATAATAGGAGACGTAAGGGGAAAGAATGATGTAGGAGAGACCTCCTACTCTAGGCCTAGGAGCAGGGAAGGCCTCTCTGAAGGCGTGATATTTGCAACAAGACCCTAAGGTGTCCCCATGGCCTACAGGTCCTTTAATAAAGACCAAGGGAAGCACTACAAGTCTGGACCCTCCTTCTGGCATCAGTATCCAGTCCCCTTTCCTGGACAAGTCCCATCCTTCAGGCCTTGACCCTGCAGGGTCTTAGATGTCTCAATCTATACCTGTTGTCCCAATATAAGTCTCCAAAGTGGCCCAAGATGGGCAATAAATTGAATGACTACCCACTCACATGTTGAGCAAAGGGGATAATTTTATTACCAGCATTGTCTAGAATGAATGTAAAGAATAATAATTAAGCAAGATAAATTTGTAATTGGTTTTAGTATTGTTTTTATACTGTCAACAGACAATGAACCCATGCCACTGCCCCACTGCCACCATCATCTGTGTTCAATTTTGTCCCATAAGCAGCAGAAACCAGAGTGGCCTGGTAGAGCTCACACCACTCTGTCCAGCACTCAGGACAGTGGCACATACAAGGTGTGACATTTCTGTGTTTTTTTTTAAAGATCAGTCTGGCTTCACCAGGGAAAATGGATTGGAGGGAAGCAGGAGGCTGGAAGGGAGGCTGTTGTCCTTTGCTAGTCAAATGGTGGTGGCTTCGACTGGGGAAAGCAGAAAGGTATTAAGAAGAGGACAGAGCTGAGATCCCTGAAGTGACCTTGCCACCAAGAGAACCTGACTTGAACAGGCAGCTCTGCATTTTGTGGTACTTTTCCCAGCTCAGAACATCTTCTTGCTGGTTATCTTATTTGAGTTTTGTGATAATGTGGGCCAGGGGTCATTCCCATTTGACAGATGAGAAAACTGAGGCCAAAAAAAGTTCAGATTCTTGTCCAAGTTCATACTATGAGTTGCTGGTCTGGTGAGAACAAGGATCCGAGACCCTGCTGTAGGTGTTTCAGCTCTTTATCACCTTCCCTAGGTTGTCATTAACATGGGTTCCCCTCCTGACAGCTCACCTCCCCTTTCTGCCTCCAGAGGTAAGATTTGCTAGACTGTGTCTATCAGAATAACTTAGATTTTGGTTTATTACTTGGTACTTCTGCCCTGAGCCACCCAATGGGAAGAGAGTAAGGGGAGAAAAATCCTTCAGAGATAGAAGGCAAGTGATTCAATATTTTTAGGGCATATCTATGATACTTGAGTGACCGTAACAACTAACACTTGCCTGGGTATTACCTTGTGACAGACACTTTGTGCTAAAGGCTTCACACAAATTAACTCATCCTCCCAATAACCCTACTGGGGATGTGAGGGGCAGCATTATAGGCAAATGAGGCATTTGAGGCACAGAGAAGTTAGGAAACTTGTCCAAGGGGATACAGCTAATAAATGGTAGGGCTGGGATTTGACCCCATGAAGCTAGGCTTTAGAGTCTTTGCTCTTAACATGCATTAGCTTATTGTACCTCCCCCACATGTCTGTGACAGGAGTACTACTGTATCAGTGCCTGTATTATAGAGATGGCAAAGCCTAGATTTAAGGAGGAAAGGTGATTTGCCCAAGGTTTAAGCCTTGTTTGCAGTAAGTGAATAGGATTGTGGGTTTTTTTGAGGGGGACTCCAGACCATACAGCGCCTCCCACACCCCACACACATACCCCTGGGAGTGCAAATATGGGATTAAGGATGCTCATCATATCTGACATCAAATACTTCTACTGTGTCAGCCACTGTTCCAAGTACTTTATGAATATTAACACATGCAATCCTTGTACAAACCTTATGAAGGAGGTGCAACTTAGCCCCATGAGACAGATGAGGAAACCAGGGCCCACACAAGTTCAGTAGTTTTCCCACGATCTCACAGCTGCTGAGTGGTACAATCTGGCTCCGAATTCCTTTGTTTTTCTGCAGGGAACATTGTGCAAATATAGCACCCAGGTATGAGGGCGGGTGTCTGGGGAAACCTCAGCCTCCCTAACTCTGAGAAGCGCCAGAATCTGAATACTCCCTGACACAGCCCAGATCGTGGGCAGAAGATATGCTTACCAGGGACCCTGAGATCCCCAGAATGAGAGGCTGCCCCAGGGGCCAAGGTAGCCTTCGAGATCCAGTAGATTTTCACTGATGCAAACCCACAGGACAACACTGATAAAAGACTTTGCTGATTGGGAAGGCAGGCACCTTGCTCTGCACGAGGGTGAGCCCCTTGCCAGAAACTATGAGGGGTCAGCCTTGTCTGTGAGCCAGGCTGGAGGCCCAGGCGGAGGGAGTGGGAGATGAGAGGAGAGGGGATGAGCAGAAAGAGAAGCCCACGGAGAAGAGGGGAGTGAGACGGAGAGAGAAGGGGAAGAGAAGAGAAACATATTGAAGCAATTCGGGGACAAAAGTAAAAGGAGAGAGAATAATTTGGAGCAAGCACTGTTTAATCTCCCCATCCCCCACTTCCCTTTCCCCTTCCAAATTGGCGATTAAGTTGTCTTACAAATAACAAATGGAATGAGACTGGCTTCTTGAAAAATGATTTAGGGAAATAAATAATTGTCTTCTTGAGCACTGGCCAAAGACGCTGATTCTGGCCCCTTTTCTCACCAAGAGGTGGCCCAAGGTGGGGGAGGACCAGGTCACAGGCCTGCTGGTGGAGCCACCGCTCTGTCACTCTGTCTCTCACTCTTCTTTCACTTTCACCAGCAAAGATTCATGTCATCGGCTCGGCGCCTGTGGCTCAACCAGCTAAGGCGCCAGCCACATACACCTGAGCTGGCGGGTTCGAATCCAGCCTGGCATGCCAAACAACAATGACGGCTGTAACCAAAAAATGGCCGGGTGTTGTGGCGGGTGCCTGTAGTCCCAGCTACTTGGGAGGCAGAGGCAGGAGACTGGCTTGAGCCCAGGAATTGGAGGTTGCTGTGAGCTGTGATGCCACAGCACTCTATCCAGGGTGACAACTTGAGGCTCTGTCTCAAAAAAAAAAAAAAAGATTCATGGCATCGTCCCCATCTGACTGCCCAGTCAGGTAAGTGCGTAAGACAGTAGACAATGGAGCATGGCCCTTAGAAGGACACCAGAGGTATAGAAGCAGCCTCCAGCCTCCACCCCCAAGTGGGAGCCCAGAGCCCAGCAATCAGAATGGTGGGGAGCCCAGGACTGGGCCTCCAAGAAAAGCTGCATTCCCTGCCCCATGGTTTGGGGGCAGTGCAATCTACACCCCCCCACCCCATCCCCGGCACTCCAGGAAAAGCAAAGCTCCACCCTAATTATAACCCCTGCCCCAACAGAGCCGTAAGTGGGGGCAAAGATGATGATTCTGTTTGAGTTTCGTTTTGACTCCGGCAGACAGAGGAACTCGAATCCTGCCACAAAGAGCAGCTCTGGATAACACGCATTCCTCCATGACTCTGTCCTGCACTGGGAGCCGCTGGTTAGAGCGCCCAGCTGAGGGTGAACAGCCTCTGTGCAAGTCTTTGCAGAGTGTAACTGGTGCTTTTCTTTTCATTTTCTGCTTTATGGCACCACAGTGCTAATGGCAGCTTCACAGCGTGCTGCTGGTCTCCCCCCCGGGTGTGATCCCTTCCTTCCTCAGTCTTTCCTTTCTCCCTTCCTGCCTTCCTTTCTTTCTTTCCCTCTCTCTTTCTGTCTCTGCTCTATCTCCCCCTTCCATCCCTTTCTTCCTTCCTTCTTTCATTCCTATCTTCCTTCCCTCCCTCCTTCCCTCCCTTTCCTTTAACAAACATTTACTGAGCACCTCCTCTGGGCCAAACCCTGTTCCAAATTCTGGGAATAAAACAACCAACTAGTAGACAAGCTTCCGGCTCTTATGTAATTTATTTATTTATTGTTGGGGATTCACTGAGGGTACAAGAAACCAGGTTACACTGATTGCATTTGTTAGTAAAGTCCCTCTTACCATTGTGTTTTGCCCCCAAAAGGTGTGGCACACCAAGGCCCCACCCCCTGGCTCCGCCCCTCTCTCTGCTCTTCCTTGCCCCACCCCCTTGTGTAGTTTATATTGCATTGAGAAACCGCAGACTATAAACAAACATCTTCATACCAACAGCGCTCTGAACAGTCATAAATGCTATAAAGAACAAATGGGACAAGTGTGGGGGGGGGCAGGAGCGGATGGGGTGGTCAGGGGAGATCCTAGTTGGACAGAGGGGAAGGCACCCCTGAGGGGTCTGTGAACCAGCAGAAGAGTTGTAAGAGATGAGATCAGGACTGCAAGACCCGATTTTCCTCGGGGGAATTGGGAACAAGGACAGTATGGTCCCTGCGACTGCCATGGGTATGGACAGAGGCCAGGACGGAGGCAGGCGGGAGGCCAGGAGGAGGCTGACACGGTGGTCCAGGTGAGAGACAGGTCAGAGTGCACATCCCAGAGATGCGAAAACAGGGGTATCCTAAACATAACCTGGAAGTAGAGCCGAAGGTCTGATTTGCTCAAGAATTGGAGAAAGACTGGACCCATCCCTGGGTGACAAGGTGGTGAGACCTGAGGCAGTGGCCCGCAGCTCTCTGCAGCAGGAGGAGACCCCTTAGCTATGGCAGGTGCCTCTGCTTGGGAAGGGGAGATAGGAAATAAACACCTGACCTGCTTCCCTGAGCTTTCTGGCGGCCAGCAGAGAAGAAGGCGCCCCTCATGGAACATTTATCATTGCCACCCCTGCCAGGTGCTCTCTGCAAAGCGTTATTACCCCCTTTTTGCACAGGGAAAAAAAAATGCCTCAATTTCCATTGATCCATCCTGAATCAATGCTTTTAAAAAATCTCACGCACATTTGGCTTAAGAGCCAAAGCATGCATTTTATGTTTTGACATGGTGTCATCGATCCGAGGCTCGCATGTGCGCCCCACCTGCCGGAGCCCCCCGCCCGCTCCCGGCAGCCGCAGGGTCGCACCGCGTCCTTAATGGCCTTGCCCCCGCCTGCACCGCCCATGCCTTCCCTGGCCCTCAGCACGGGGCCCTTTCTCGGGTTTTTTGAAAGGATCGATAAGGTGCCGAGCCCTCCTGCAGCTGCCTGTCACTCACTCTGCAGCACCATAAATTATGGATCTGCCTCTCTCTCCTCCCTCTCTAGCTCTGTCCAATTTCTATTCGTTTGTTGATGACTCTGTGATGGTTGACTGTTCTCAGGCTCAGAGGCAGGGTACAGCTGAACTTCGGTGAGGACAGAGTGGGCACAGTGGACTGAGGAAGAGGGACCACTGTGGGTAGGAGGGGAAGGAGGAGGCAGCAGCTGGTGGCTGGAAATGATCAAGGTGGAGAGGCTGGGCTGAAGCTGAGGAGGGCTGAGCGGCTTCCGGTGGTCCAGGGACCGTCTCAGTGCGGCAGGCTCAGAACCCAGCTCCCTTCCTAAGAGGAAGGCACATACCTTTGGGGAGAAGGAGAGATTGAAGGCAGCCTACACGGTCGCTTCCTGCTGGGCTCCCACCCTGACTTAGGCGATGGGGAACTTTGCTGAGGGTGGGTTGAGCTGTAGGTGTGTTGACAGCAGGCACAGCATTGGTTTGCTGGGGAGTGGGCTTCATCACCCAGGGGCCTCCTGCACACCCATGCTGAGTGACTCGTTAGAAGAGCAACAGGTCGGAAGCTGGGAGACCTGGGCTCTGTCCTTCATTTACCATTTGACTAAAGCCCTGTTCCTTCAGCCATGCAGCCAAGAGGTCAAAGTAGCTGCTACTTATGACAGCTGAGCACTGAGCAAACTGAGGCCAGAAAGGTTAAGTCCAAGGTCATACAGCTAGACTTGGGGAGATTTGAACCCAAGTCTGCCTGGCTCACTTTTTTCTGCTGTTTCTTAATTGTTCCTAAGACCCCTTGCTGCAGTCTGGCTCTTTGATTCTCTTAAATTTTGACCCCATGGCTGTTTTCACTCTCGTCTCCTCTGTCCCTGCTCCCCAGGCCTCCCCCCTGCACCTTTCCTCCAATACCTTCACTCTGTACAACTCCATGCCCTCTCATTGCTGAAATCAGTCCACTCTTGGTGGCTGGTGGATTGGTATGTTTTCCTCATTTAAGTAAATTATTGCAATGAAACAGAAAAAGATTAGAGCCATAAGTCCAAGTCTGACCCTCTAGCTGTCAGTAAGGTGTACGGCAAATCTTTCCCGCCATTTTGACCTCAGTTTCTTCATCTGTAAAATGAGTATAAGGTGATACCTGTTTAATGCACCTCATCATGGAAGAATGGAAGGAGGAAGAAATGGGGTAACCCTTCAAGTTGAAAGTAGATAATGAATTGAGAAAATCCTTTGAAGCCCTAAAGTGTCATGTAGATGAGGCAGATTTGTGCAAACACAAAGAGTGAACTATTCTCATTCCAGAGATGAGACTCTAAAAAAGACACCCTGAGTAACACTACAGGGGCAATGAAGTAGACAGTCCAGCTTATAGCTATAGGGACCTCTGTCCACTGGTCTTGGGGCCCCACTAAGGGCTGAGGTAGCACTATGGACAATCAATGGCCTGATCAGGTTGTGACAATCACAACCCCCCCATCTCCATTACACCCATGTGAGTGGACCTTGTTGAAACCAGAGCCTAGCTCTTGTACAGAGCCCCCAAACCTGCTGGGGCTCAGAGCTGGGGAATGCTTGTTCACATCTCCCAGAGAGAGGAAGTCATCAACTCTGAGCTAAGGACCAGTCACAGGGAACCGTGCATTCAATATTCATTCCAGGGTTCTTTCATTTAATAGATAAGTACTCTGTAAAGTACTCAGCACAGTGCCTGGCACATAATAGGTGCTATATAAATGCCATCTCATTCATTCATTCATTCATTCATCTAGTCACTCGTTCAGTAGCTCCCTCACAGGTCTGGGCTGCACAACTCCAGGGATCTGTCCACACACATGTAGGGTCCTGGGCATCCCCTTCTCTGGGCCAGGCCCTCTGGGCTTCACAGGGAAGTAAGAGACCAATCCTTAAGGATCTCACAGTCTGGTAGGGGAGATGATGTCTGTAAACACCAGTAATTCCAGCAACAGGTAGAGAACAAGAAATAGCATGTGCACGCACGCACTCACACACACATGCACAGGAGTAGGAGGACTGGACAAAGCAGGACAAGGAGGAGGAGGGAGGAAAGAAGGATCTCAATGACCTTCAGGGCTCAAGCGGGCAGGAAAGCACCCAGAGGTGGAGAAATCTAGGAATGCTGCCCCACCTGCAGGGGGCAGCAGCTACCCATCTCCAGACAATTGTCCAGGCATGTGGGACAGGATTGCCCCAGGTCTTCTGAATTTTTTTAAGTTAATTTTTAAAAAAAAATTGTGATATCTTCTGAGTTTTAAAACTACAATGCAGAACAAACAAAAGGACCACTAGTTTATAACTCTGATTTGAACTGGGTGATAAGAAGAAATAAATCCTTTCCCAGGGAAGGGTTCATGGTGGCATTTGAGCCTGGCCTTAAAGGGCTTGACGAGACTGACATGTAGAGATTAGAAGAAGAAAGATGTGCTAGACAGAGGCAGCTGTGGGATCAAAGACACACGATGGGGAAAATTCCCAAGGCCTGCAATTGATGGGAACCTTAGAGAGAATTCAGTTCATCCAGCTCATTTCACAGATTAGGAAACTAAGGGCTAGGAGATTGGGTCTTTTGGACTAGGTAATAGGAATATGAAGTGGGAAAGTTGAAAAAAATCAGTGGGAAATAAATTGTCTAAAGTCTTAAATGCCAGGGTAAAGGATGTGGGCTTGAATAACAAGCCTGTGTGCCTAAGAGCTGACATTTCTATGCCCACCCTCTATTTCATTTAATCTTCCCCGTACAATTACCAGCATCCACATTTTACAGATGAAAACACTGAGGCTTAGAGGATTTAGACAACGGCGCTGAGGTTCACACAGCTGGTAAGTGGCACAGCAGGTACTCTTGTCTACGCCTTTCTGACCCCAAAGTTTGTGCTGTTGGCTGCTAGGTTATACTGCAAGGGAAAAGCAGAAGCAGTGTGTTTTAGAAAGACGTTCCATTGCCTGGACAGATTTTTAAATCCTTTAACTCATTTACTCCTGGAGCTCTGTTACGTTTTATTGACTTGAAGATTAGGTTTCCACATTTCCTGGGCTATCTTTCCCCACCCCTTTTTAAACACAGCTGTCTTTGGAGGGTGAGGAGGAGGCGTGTTTTAAACAGGAGTTGTTTAACTAATTGCCAATTATCTCTGAATAGGGTATGGTTTCCAACAGCTGTAAGGGATTTTGGTCCCCATCCATTGCCTACTGTTGCTGGTACTTGAAGTGCGGTGAGATATTCTTGGCCTCTTGCTTCCAGTGCCTTGCCCCTCCTGCTCGGAGCAGGCTGCCTGAGGCCTTTTGTATTGCCTGGCTGGCCTAGGACTTTCTGACTAGAAGAAGAGGGGTAAAGACTTTCTGTTCCCTTCTCCTTCTGATTGCTGGCGCCCAGTACTTACGGGGGCCAAACTCACCTCCAGGACTCTATACTAATGCTGTCATGACCGGCAGGTTTGAACATCTTCCTTGTCTGTGGAGGTTCTTGCTTAAATATGAGACTAGACTTTGCCTCTTCCATCCCAGATCTAGCAGAAAGCTCAAAAGAAATTCTAATACGAGATGCCAGAAGACCCCCATGTGGATGGGTAATGTTAATTGTCCCTTCTGGCTCTGTCTGCTGGATTCCTGGGAACAGGCCGAGGGGCAAACCTTTGTAAATGTTAATCTCCTTATGCTTAAGATACCACGCTGTCTTTGATGTTCCCAAACATGTTGACTCCTATCATGGTGGAGGGTGTGCGGCCCAGACAGGCCAAATGCTTGTTTTGTCTGCTGTCTTTCTCCAGGAGAGCTCGATGATAATATGTTCACCTCCAGCTGAAAAGTGAACAAGCCTTGCTTGAGAGCCAGGTGGGATGGGTGAGGGGAGAAGAGTAGTGACACTGGGACACTCAGGGCCACTACTCCCCTAGCCCCAGAAACCAAACCGAATTGGAGTTAGTATCTTATCCCAAACCCATCGGTTTCAAGTGAAACACCTTATTCATTACAAACTCCTCCTGCCAGGACGGTAGGGGAAAAGGACAGATTTTCTAAAATCCTCTCCTACTTGTATCAGTTAAGGTAAGGCTAGTTGTGTCACAAACCAAACCAAAAACGTGTAATGGCTCGAATATGGTGGAAGTTTATTTAGCCCTGATGTTGAGTCCAAAATAGATGCTTCTGACTAGAGGTGACTTTCCTCCAGTGGTGACGCAGGAACACAGATTCATTCCATCTTGTGGTCCATTCCTGGTCAGCATGGTCCCCAAGGCTGCTGTGTTCCCCGGCAGCAAGCTGTGGGAGGAGAAAGAGAAGATGGAGAAAGCACATTCATTTTTTTTTTAAGCATCACTGCCTAGATATCGTCCATATCACTCCCGGCCATATTCCACTAGCCCGCACAAGTCACATAACTTCATCTAGAAGAGAGGCTGGGAGACGACCTCCCTGGCTGTCATCACTCCCTCCTCACAGCCTCTACGATGGACATGGAGCATGGATCTTTGCTAGAAGATTAGCCTCTCTTCTACCAAAGAGAGCTGGGAGGACGCAGCTGTGACACAGGAGGAAGAGAATCAGTTGACCTGGAGTCAGAAGGTGTAGATGCAAGTTTCTGAACCCATTTGAGCCTTGGCTTCCTAATCTATAAAAAGGAGATGATGGAGAATGGCAAGAGATAATAAGGGTGACTGTGCCTCATGTACTATTAAACATTCTACTCGTGGTTGCCAGCTAAGTTGGAAGCTTATAGTATTTCAGAATTTAAAAAAAGATAGAATTGGGGTGGTGCCTGTGGCTCAAAGGAGTAGGCGCTGGTCCCATATGCCAGAGGTGGCGGGTTCACACCCAGCCCCGGCTCCCCTCCAAAAAAAAAAAAACCTGCAAAAAAAAAAAAAAAAAAGCTTCAAAAAAGATAGAATTGACAATTTGTATACAGTTCGAATTGTCTTGAAAAAAAAAAAAAGAAAGAGCTTGTAACTCTTTCATAGGCCCGATTCCTCTGTGGTGACACTGCCAATGTGAAGGCTCCCTGCCACTCCCACCTTCCCTGTTTTAACCACCACCGACACAGTCTGCCTGGCCCCTGCCAGCAGACTAGTTTGAGAACCCCGTGAGCGACACAGCATTAATGGTGCTGATCACACGGAAGCTTCAGTGGAGGCTCCAGTTTGAAGAAAACAGAGTCATTTCCAAACCATTTCCAACCGTTCCCAACTGCAGAACCGAATGCATTGGCTAATTTCATTTGTCACCTCTAGAAACCACTTATGACCCACCAAAGCTGGCGTGTATCATATTTTCATCATGGGAGAGCATTGTGTTAGGAATACCAAGCTGCAAACCTCAGAATCTTGTTAATATTCCTAAGACTCTGAATGGGAATTTCTAGAGAAGGGTTTGTTCCGGATTTCAAGTCCCTGAGTGTTCATTGGTGTGATGAGGAGGAAGTTGGCCCCTGCTGGGACCAGTGTTGGGAAGATGAATGACTGACATCTGTAATAGATGGCACTGGAGGGGACGGCAGGGCCATGACTTTGTGCGGCAGGCTGGTTGTCTCCTGCCATTGTCCACCTGGATGTGGCTGAGGAGGGGGAGAGGAGCGATCATGGAAGCCTTTTCATGGTCTGGTGACAGAAGATACATTGAGAAATAGAGTACAAGACTGCTGGGCAGAGCAGGGCAGCAGAAGAGAGAGAGGAGGAAGAAGAGGAAAAGAATCCTGCATATATCGCTGAGGACAGGCTAAAGGATGTTACTATAACAGATGACCCAGTACCACAATGAATTAAAACAATCCATGTTTATTTCTTGCTCACAGTACATCTCCATCAAGTGTCAGCAGAGGTCTCTGTACCACGTTGTCCTCAGTCTGAGCCCCAGGCTGATGGCGTCTCTGCCATCTGGAACATTATTGTGAGAAGGGAGGAGAGCAGGGTGAATCATGCACTGACTTTTAAAGAGCCCACCCAGAAGCGACACATGTCACTTCTACTCGCACATTGTTGGCAAAGGAAGTCATGAACCATGCCTCACTGAGAGTGTACGGGGACCACGTGAACTAGAGAAGGAAGACGGAAATGTTTGTGTACAGCCCCAAGATCTGCCTCTCTGAGGATCCCAGGATTCTGGATCTGGAAGGAATCTGTCCTAATGAGAACCCTCTGGGTTGCAAATAATAGAAGTGACACTCCAGCTACTTAAATGAAAAGGAATATTGACTCACAAAACCAAAAGTCCAGTGGCAGGTCTGTCTATCTTCAGGCAAAGCCTAAGCCAGTGGCTCAACACCTCCAAGATCTATTTCCATCTTTCCATCTTTCAGCTCTGTTCCCTTCCACGTGACCATCATTTTCAGGTTTCATAGTCCTGGCATTCAAGTTCAGTGGGAAAAGAAACCCTCTGTTTCTCTTCAATTTTAATAAAAACTCTAGACTTCACTAGGGCCAAACTGAGTCATGTGCACATTCCTGAAACAATCCCTATGTCCAGGGGAATGAAATGTTGATCATGCCTAAATCATATGCCTAACCCTGGAACCAAAATTGAATTAACTTCATCAAAAGCATAGGGACCCAAGGGAGCTCAGGGGTAGTTCCCATGGGGAAATTCAGGATGCTAGAATGGAATCTGAGTGCCCCCCAAATAAATTAAAATATAAAATAACATATATCCACTACAGAACACAGAGATGATCCAACCTGCTGGTTTTCTAAATGCTTTTTAGTAGACATGTTTCAGGGACTATCCACAAAGGCAGGGATAGGGGTCCTGCACTATCCAATTTCCCTTTCAATTACAGCGATTGTATTTTGTTTGTTCTACATATTAGAATTTCGTATGAGTTTTTTTGGAACTAAAAAAGGGATCCATTTCTATATATAAAAAAAAAAAAACAGGGAGATTAACAATCACTGAGTTTGGACTCTGCATCTTGTAATATAAAAGAAGAGGCTGAGATCCAGAACGTTTAGTAGATTTCTCCTGATGTCTCATGGGCCAGAATCAGTCACATGACCACCCTGCTGCAAGGCTGACTGGGAAAGGAGAGCACTTGCCAAAGGGAACGGAATGATCACTACTAGCCTAGACAGAGTTGGTACATTCCCAGGGCTGGGCACAATGCTACCCCAAGCAAAATGAGGTCCCGTAGGGAAAAAAGAAGAAAAAAGCTCGTGAGATGCTGTGTGGGATGAGTGTGATCTCAGTGAAAGTTCCTTAAGGCTAGTAGGACTGGGCCTCATGCCTCTCTTTATTTCTCTAGGGGCCTAAAAGGTTTGCCACAATGACTTCCTTTAATTTTCATAATTCTGTAAGGCAGGGAAGCGTACACTGACTTTTCAAATGTCCTCCCAACATGCTATGATTAGGTCCCATTTTATAGCTGGAGAAACTGAAACTCAGAGACAAATTAAGAATCCAGGGTCACACAACTAGTAAAGGGTGAAAGAGGTTTTAACTCGTGCTTATTCCTTACTTTATTCTTTTAGCACTGAGAGGGGCATAAGGGGGTGGGGCGGTTTTAAGCACAGACTTTTCACTATTCAAGGACTGACTCCAGGAAGGTGGAGGGAGAGGAGAGGAAAGAGGGGATATTGTGTACAAAAGCCCAAAGGCAAGACAGTGCAGACAGGCAGATGGTTTTAGAGTCTTAGAGTTTAAAGTTTGAAGGAGCCTCTGGGCCCAGTGTGAGGGCAAGAGAGACCTGTTCAGTATTCTAGGCAGGGGAATTATAATACTACATATGCAGAGAGCGAAGTCAAGTGCAGGGAGCAAGACTAAATTGGGAGGCCACTGAGGAGGGAAGAGGTGGCAGTGACCCAGATCTCAGTGGTGGCCATGGAAATAGAAGGAAGGAGAGAGTCAAGCAAAAAAGTCAAGGATGTCGAGTCAAAAAGATTTGGTAACTGGATGTGACAATGTGGAGAAAGCGGGGCAAAGTGCCTAACTCTCAGATCTCTGGATGCTAGTGACATTTGCTAAAGGTGGGGCATTTGGAGGGAGGGAACCGAGGAAACCTGAGCCATGGACCTGGGCTCTTAGTCACAATATGTTCTGGATCACTGGTTCTTGGAATTTTTCAGGAAAGGGTCAGACTCAGGACTGGATGGGGGGTTATAAGGGTACCCCTAAATGAGGGGTTATGCATTGTGAGTGTATTGGAAGCCCAAAGTCCTCATGCAGCCAGCTCTGCGTCCTCACAAGTGAGTGCTGCCCTCAAGGAGCAGGACATGTGTTCAGTCTGGCTCAGAGGCCTCCCTAAAACCACCCAAAGTAACAACCTGGGCCCTCAGTTCACCCCAGAACTCACTACCAGAGTGCCCAAGATAGATCCTGGCAGAACATTGCCATGCACTTTTTACTTTTCAACTGTGTCCTCAGAGCATCAACTAGAAGCTCTCAGCCCCATAATCCTGAAGCTAAAACTCCATGTCAGTCATAGAAAGGTAACCAAGATAATGATTTAAACACTTGGTAAGCTGATCTCGAAATTTGTGTGGAAGGAGAAATGTCCTCCAAATAGCTAAGTCAAATAGTTTTGGACAAGAAAAGCAAAACAATAAGGACTGTCCTGTCCTGCCAGATTTAAAAGCATATTGTAAAGCCATAGTAAGACAAACAGTATGGTACTGGCCCGAGACAATAGAACAAGAGAGCACAACAGTGTGTTGAGGGGAACATACATGAAGAGATCAGAGCAGCCAGACCAGAGCTCAGCAAAGTGTGTGCTTTTTGGAATCACCTTGCTTCCTATCTTACACATGAGCTCTCAGTAGGTAATCAGTGAATGCATGGCTCTGTAGGCTGTGCTAGAATGAGTGAGCGCCTAAGGCCCACCCAAGACATAGGCCTACTAGCACTGGACCAGGACACAGATATTTGCACCTTTACTGTTGTAGAACTGAGGCTTTGAGAGCTAGAACCACATGGCCAAGGTCACACAGACCATACATGGCAGAGCTGAGGTGCAAACCCCTCCTCCGGAGCCTGCCACTGAGACTTTTTTGGGGTAGTGCTGCTTTGATTTGGTTACTCTCCTCCTCTACAGTTTCCAGAGTTCCGGATTGCCTCCTGGCTAATCAGGAAAGGGTATGTAGATGGAAAGATGAAGAGAGATCCCGGAGACTTATTAGGAGGCTGATGTCACTGTCTCAGAGCAAGATGACAAGGGCCTGGAGGGAAAGAAGGAAGAGAGTGCACTCTGGGGCAGGGTTTCATGCCTGGCATCCTCCTGCACCTCTCACTAAACTGACGATCACGGCTTCTCTGCAGAGTCGGGGCCACACTTCAAGCTTAGCAAATAGCAGGTACCTTATTCTACTCATAGCAGACCTAAGCCATGCACAGCCAGACAAGCAGTTAATGCTGGAAAGAACATCCAGAACATCTCTCCTGACTTTCTGTAGGCACAGAAAATGAGAGACAGACTTTCCTAGACCCATGCCTTACTTTCACGCCTACTCAGGCAAATTAACCTTTCAGCGCCTTTGTTTCCTCATCTGTAGAATAGGAGTAATAATAGCACCTGCTCCATAGGGTTTGATGAGGCTCGGCTGAGGTCATGTATGTAAAACCTTTAGGACAATGACTGGCATACTGCAGAGCTTAATAAGGCAGCTATTATCATTGATAACAAGATAACTGTTTAGGTAATATATTAACCCTTGACCTGTGTGATCAGTGGCTTTTGAGCAAAGGAATCAGTGTTAGAATTCTCAAATATCATTTAGTTTACCCCAGAGGCAAAGACTTGGGACCTACAACTTAGAAATGTCAGAAGATGAAACAAATTCAATTCAATTCAAGAAGTTATGAATTGTCATTTTCTCCTGCTATGAAGATGGCTAATTACAGATAGATAGAGAGCAATACAGACAGAGAGTAAATCATGAAAACTACATATTTTCCCTGTTTGAAGTACTGAATGCAATAAAAGGAAAAGAAATACCTGTTCTCCCTCCACAAGTCCCTGCTTGTGTGACAGAAGTCCATGGTGTCACCTCTAGGAGTTTTCATTATTCAGCAGTTTTTGAAATGAGTGATTGATGTAATTAAAGTTATTGGTAAAGAAAGACTCAGTTACCGAGGGACAGATGAGTCAGCAGCAAATTGAAGTAATGAAATAATGTTCCAAGGAGTGATTCTTAAAATGAGCTTTGTTTTTTTTTCAAACTCTAGACGTCTTAAATTTGGCAGATCAGCAGGAAGATGTGAAATAGTCAAGAACTAGGAAAAACACACGGCACAATTTTAGAATTCTCAGCTGAAGTCATTTTCAATGACAAGAGACAGTATTTTCTGAGTAATGGTGGTTAGAGCTCATTTTTGTTGAGAGACAACCAGATTCGGTGGGCTTTGCACACTATCTCACTTATCCTGAGCTAGATACTGTTGTCATCCCATTTTACAGACACTGAGGTTCAGAGGGGGGAAGGAACTTGCCCAGGTTTCCATCACTGCCCAGTGGCACGGATGGGAATGGGCGGCAGCAGTCGGGCGCTGTAGCCTACCTCCTACTCCCCAAAGGACCTGGGCTTCTCTGTTTAGATTCCTCTTGAGTCATTTAATCTGGCTCACTAACATACTCGAAATAAAACCATTGGGATTTGAATTCAGATCTGTCTGACATCGGGGCTCTTGCAGAATTCATAGGAAAATTCTACGGCAAAGTCCAAACAAATAGTTTAAGATCCTTTCATTTGTTTTAATTTCCTTCTACAGTTGTTGAATACCCAAGACATCCTAAGCTTTGGGCTCCCTGTCTGTCCTACATAGATGACTGGTGAAGGAAGAGACTCTGAAGGTATGTGATGGTCTGTACAACAGAGGCAAAGGCTGGGACTAGTGCAGTGGGAGGGAAGGAACGGAGTAAGATCCCTCAGTTCCACGGGAGAGCCACGGGACTGGGGAATGAGTGCATGTGAGGGTGGCGGCAAGAGAGGTGTCAGGAGTTTCTGAAGTCCATCCACTGGGTGACTGGGTGCCAGACAGCAGGAGGAGAGGCTGGTGTGAGTTTGGGTTAAGGGTAGGAAAGGTCAGGGTGTGACTTCAGTTTGGGGCACTTTGAAGTCCAGTTGCCTGTGGCCTTTCTAGCTGAATATACAGGTTGAGTATCCCTTATCCCTGAAATGCTTGGGACCAGAAGTGTTTTGGATTTTAGATTTTTTACTTTGGACATAGAATATTTGCCTAGGCATAATGAGATAGCTTGAGGGTAGGACCCACATTTTAAGGTAAAATTCATTTATGTTTCATACACACTGTATGCACATAGCCTGAAGTGATTTTATCTTTCCCTTGGGGACACTGAATAAACTGTGTTTGTGACCTGTTTTGACTGTGACCTGTGAGTTTGGGCTGTGACCTGTCATATAAAATGAGGTGAAGAATTTTCCACCTGTGGTGTCATGTCAGTGACTCAGAAACTTCCATCTTTGGAGCATTTTGGATCTTGGATTTTCAGATTGGGGATCTTCAACCTGCACATATTTGGGGAATTCAGCTATGGCTTAGAGAAAGGGAGAGAGCCAGGCCAGAGCTAAGCCAGCTGTGGCTGTAGCATCCCTGAAGGGCATGGCTGACCTTCCAGGCCAGGTAGTGGAAGGCCTACCTGATTTCCCACAGGGAAAAAGGAGGGGGCAGGGGCAAGAGGTGGGTGTGATTTTGAGTGACCAGCAGCTGGGAACCCACCCTCTCCCCACTTGTTAACAATGAACAGTCACCGTGTGGCACCCCATGGTTGGTTTCAGGAAGGATGGGGAGCTGGGAACCCCTCACTTGTGAACATGTAGAGAAAGGCAATAGGAAGGGCCACGGGGGCAGAAACCTCTGGAAACCTCAGAAACTTTCACCTCCTCATTGTGGTGTTACCTGAGAACCACCAGCTCCCCACACCCTAGACTTTGCTCAGAGCTGGAGGCTTCAGCCTCCTTTTCTTTCCCTGCAGAAGGAAAGAGGGATCAGGCTGCTCATCTTGACTTTTACCTCCAAAGAGTGACCCACAGACAGGAGAAAGGGGTTCAGGCATTGCAGAACCAGTGGTATGCTAGGAACAAAAGCTCAGTGGGTTTGTAAGGGTCCTCCCACTTGATTCTCGCTGCCCCCGAAGCATATCTGGAGATACAGCTCAGAGTGCAAGGGATTTATGAAGAAGGAGCTCCCCAAGGGAGCTGGTGGGGAGGGCAGGAGGCCATCCCCGGCTCTGGCATCAGACTGATCACAGTTGCTTCACCTCTCAGGACCTCGGTCTGCAGCTCTGTGAAATCAGCACTTGCTATTTCCTGACGTGTTGCACGTACACCCCTGCAGGTGCAGCAGAGGGTTTCAGATGGGGGTGGAGAGATAACTCACACGGCCCACAGAACTTTGAGGGCAGCGCGCAGAGCAGAAAGAATAGGATCGAGGAAACCCTCAAAGAGAAACCTGGGATCCTGAGGGATGCCCACATGACCCAAAGCCTCACTGAATTTTTCTGTTTTATAACTGGTCTTCTGCTTCAGTTGCAGTGGCCGTATAAATAGTCCTCTTGAAATAAGCAAAGGATTACAAAATGTGAAGGAAATCACTTTCTAAAATATTAACCCCAAGAGTTAAAGTCTACAACAAGGAGGACTGGAAGGACTGAGTTTTGAGGAATCTCCAGCCCTACAGAACCTTCTCAGACATTCCTTCTGCCAAAGTGTGCCCTAGGACTGCGCAGGCCTTCACCGGACTGAAAGGCAAAATTAAAAAGAAAAAAGGGGGGAGGTTAGAACGGAAAAAAATCTGGAGAGAAAAATAACGCCACCAAGTGAAATAAACCAAGCTAACGATTTTTCTGCCACATTGCTCCTAAGAGCAAAGAGGTGGTTTTTATTCCAAATGAGCCCTTTTCTCCAAGTTGCCACTAATCTCTTTTATATGAGCCAGGAAAATTGGTCCTCAGCTACCAATGAATGTCTTTGCACAGTTGAGTGTTTGGAAAAAGAGGCACCTCTCACCACAGGGTTTGGATTTAGATACCGGGCACAAATAGAAAGCAAACAGAACAAACAAACAAACAGAAAAAATCTTGTGGTTCAGATGTAGAAAAAAACAAAGAAGTTGCAGAAACAACTATGAGGTATCTGATGTCAAAACATGTTAACTGGGAAGATGTCTGGAACATTCTGGAACAGTGAGGGTGTTCAGAATCTAGGGCTAACAGATGTCTCACTCTGCTTGAAAGATGTTGAGATACTGTTCCTAAGGGCCTGTGGGTTCCCTTGGGGACAAAGCCACTGATAGTTTACAGAAAAGAAGAAAAAAAAAAAATCCAAGTCGAGGAAAGGATTGAGAAAAACTGTCAAGCCGACATGTCAAAAAAATAAAAATAAGAGACAGAGAGAGAGAAGAGAAAAAGAAAGAAATTTTTTAAAAAGGCATGAAAAGACCCATGTTTTGTGGCCTTACTCCCAACTCAAATCTTTCTTTGCTATGTAGTAGGAGTCACTTTGTAAAACAATAGATGATGCAACATTAATTTTTTTTTTTTTTTTTGCCTCACGTGAGATAATGGTGGGTGTGCAGAAGTCACTTCGAACAGTAGAAATTAGCAAATCCTTTCAGATGGCAATTATTTGGGGAAGAAAACACTCCCTGGCAGGGAAAATAGTCCCAGTTCCTCCTTGTTTTGGGGTCTCTGGGAGAGATGGCACATTCCGAGCTTTCCCCTCATCTGTACTTCATACACGGACTCCCAAAGAAGCAGCCATCCCCCAGCACTGTTTGAGGAGGGCTAAGATGTCTCCTGGCCCAGCCTAAAAATATCTCCCTTGACAGCCTGTCACTGTGTCTGAGATTCCACCATTATAAATTCATTCCTCTCTGTTAAGGCATTTTATTTCCAGGAGTTCTCTGTTAAAATACAGATATCCCAGAGAATGGAGCTTGGATGAGGCAGGGGAGAACACAAGCCGCGGAGTTAGGAGACCTGGGTTTTTAAATTCAGCTCTGCCTGGCAAGTCGCTGTGTGAAACTGGAGGAGTCACTTTCGCTTTCTGAACCTCAGTTTCTCTACTGAGTAAAGAAAGCAGAAATCAACAGCAAGATGAAGTCAGAAAGCTCTGAGATCTGTGGTTTCAGGGGAGAGGGTGTGTTTATTTGAGTTTTTCCTGGCTATGTGCCTCAAACCCTGGACATTCGAGTGCTTTGCCCTGGACATCCCCCATGTTGATAATGGCAGTTCCTTTGGGTTAAAGGGGCTTGAGGGTCAAAACAGAGTATCTTATGTCCCCTTTCCTGAAAAAAAAAAAACAAAAACCCTCCTCATCTTTTAATGTTTGATGTCTCAGTAAATGGTCTCCTCCATTGCCCAGATGGTTGGGCCCAAATTCTTGGAGGCACCCAGGATGCCTTCTCTCTTCACCTACATCTAATGCATCAGCAAAGCCTGTTAACTCTACTTTCAAAATACAGACCAAACCTCACCACCTGTTTCCATCTCTCTGCTACCACCAACCAGAGGGGGATGCAAGGCAGCATTTCCTCCCCTTGGACCCTCCATCAGCCTCCTAACTGGTCCCTGCTTCCACCCTTCTTGCCTTCCCTAAATTTCAGCTACTCACACCTGCAGATTCATTTAAAACATAAATTAGGTCCTGTCCTCTCAAAACTATCCCATACTTCCTCCCCCACCCCATAAATCCTAATTATCTCACCAGGACCTACAGGCGTTTGGACTTGGCTTTGGCCTTATCCCTTTCCACAAGAGTCTCCTTGATACTGCTCAAATGTGCTGCCACCTCCCAATCTGTGCATTTGCTATTCTGACTGCCTGCAACTCTCTTCCTCCTAATATCAGCATTGCCTATGCCCTAACTTCTAAGTGTTTGCAGAAATGCCTAAGGGAGGCTTCCCAGAATACCCTCACTAACTACTCACCCTATTTGTCTTATAACCCTCATCACCTGGACGTTGTGCTAAGTCATAACCTCATTCATTTGTTTATTTTCTTTCTTAGCCTGACATGTAAGCTCCAGGAGAGTAGGGCCTTTGTTTTGTTCATCGCTGCATGATCAGCGCCTTGAACAGGGCGTCTGGCATATTGTAGGTGCTCAGTTACGATCATTTGGAGGAAGGGAAAGGAATAGTCTGAGAGGAGCTGCACTAATACAGAGACTAGCTTAAGCATTCCACTGGAGAGGGCAATGTCAAAGTCTTCCATGCCTCTGTGTAGGCAAGGCAGGATGTCCAGATGAGGCCAAGGTAGAGAGCTGATTTTTGGGAGACATGAAAGGGACAGAGGGAGAAGGTGCAAAGTAAACAGGGAAGATGTTTTGACCAGAGAAAAGAATCCAGGCTGAAACTCCAAGTTCATAGGCTGTAGATTCTTGATTGAAACCAGCAGAAATAGCCAAATGGTCCTTGTGGACAGATTCCAAATGACAGGTGCCCACAGACAAAAGGTGGGTTATGAGCTGAAGAAGTTCTGAACCATCCTGCAGACTAAGCTTAAAGTTATGTGAGCTCCTGGGTGGCACCTGTGGCTCAAAGGAGTGGGGTGCTGGCCCCATATACCAGAGGTGGTGGGTTCAAACCCAGCCCTGGCCACAAATAAAAATAAATAAATAAAAGAAATAAAAGTTATGTGAGATCCTGCCTGCATAAATGAATTATAAGGCAGCGCCATTCAGGTCCCCAAATCTCAGCTTTGAGCAGGTCACTCTGGGGTCTAACTGCCTTCCCAGGCTCCCTCACTGTCTCCTTGTTAAGCCCCCAATAGTGATGCCTAGCCAAAGGAAGGGGGGCGGAGGAGGGAAGTGATAAGGAAGATTTGCCATTCTGGCAAGCTCCTCCCCCTCAAGTCAGAACCCAAATCTCCTCTGCCTTCCCCCCAGGTGGCTAGTGTCACCAGTGAACTACAGTCTTAAAATAGCATGACTTAACTACAGAAGAACCTCTGTACAGGTCAACATATGGTGGTAGGCCTACTGTACTGATACCTACATGCATGTCTGGTGAAAATTAGGTCAACTTAAGGAGGTGGTCAGTATAGGGAGGTGGTCATTTGTGAAGGTCCTACTATGGGCCACACACTATAAATGATTTTTTTTTTTTTTTTTTGAGACAGAGCCTCAAGCTGTCACCCTGGATAGAGTGCCGTGGCATTGCAGCTCACAGCAACCTCCAATTCCTGGGCTCAAGCGAGTCTCCTGCCTCCACCTCCCAAGTAGCTGGGACTACAG
>CAUYON010164987.1:0-13547 GCA_963573935.1 Arctocebus calabarensis
GCCCGGCCTCGGCCGAACTGCAAAACAAAAAAATAGCCGGGCGCTGTGGCGGGCGCCTGTAGTCCCAGCTACTAGGGAGGCTGAGGCAAGAGAATCGCTTAAACCCAAGAGCTGGAGGTTGCTGTGAGCAGTGTGACACCATGACACTCTACCCAGGGTGATAAAGTGAGACTCTGTCTCTAAAAAAAAAAAAAAAAAAAAGAATGCTCACTTTGGCAGCACATATACTAAAAGTGGAACGATACAGAGAAGATTAGCATGGCCCCTGCACAAGGATGGCACACGAATTAGTGAAGCGTTCCATATTTAAAAAAAAAAAATGAATAAAATAAAATAAAGGCAGGGTGTGGTAGCTCAGACCTGTAATCTTCATAGCCTGGGAGGCCGAGGTGGGTGGATTGTTTGGGCTCAAAAGTTTGAGACCAGCTTGAGCAAGAGTGAGACACTATCCCTACTACAAATAGAAAAAGCATTAGCGAAGCGTTTGTCCTCCCAGCTACTGAGAAGGCTGAGGCAAGAGAAATTCTTGAGCCCGAGAGTTTGAGTCTGCTTGAGCTATGATGATGCTCTTTCATTTTAAGAGTTGAAAACTTCACTGAAGAAGAATACACGTGAAACAACTGATCTCAAATTTGTAAATACCCAATATGTTCATAAACTCAAACTTTTGGCAAAGCTATGAATGAAAAAATTCAACAACTTCAAGAAAAGAATTTGCAAGCTGTAGTACAAACTCTGGATAAGTCCATTCCTTTTGAAAACAAATTATACATATTTAACCTTTTAAAGATATTAAAACTGGACTTTGGATTTTCAGTCCCAGACATTTGAATTTGAAAAGATGTAGCTGGGTGTGGTGGTATGTGCCTATAGTCTTATCTACTTAAGAGGCTGAGGGACTAAGATGGCTTGAGCCCAGGAATTTGAGGTTACAATGAGCTGTGATGGGGACATTGCACCCCTCCTTGTGCAACAGTGAGACATGATCTAAGATAGAGGGGTAGATAGATAGATAGATAGGTAGATAGAAATAGATAGCTATATTAGAAAAAATTTTTATTTATTTCTGAAGACTCAGGTAATATTTTATACATGTGTTTAGAAACTTGGATAGTAATAGCTTTTTAGATACAAGTGGCCTAATTTCAATGCTCAAAGTTTTATTTCCCTAATGACTATTATTAATTCTTTTTTCTGTTGTTATTATCATGATTATTACTTCAGTCATAAAAGTAATTGATAACTCAAAGAATTTGGAAATTGTATACCTTCTTAGTTTATCTTGGTATTTTTAGCACTAAGTAGTTGTAGAGCAAAAAAAAAAAAAAGCAAGTGATGGGCCCTATCCAAAGTTGGTGGTGGTTCAGCAGGGGTGTAAGAATCTCCAATTCTAATATCAAGAACACTGAAACCTTGGGATCAAGATTATGGATGTAAGTGAGATACAGGAGGCCATAGGATTATGAACCTGGGTTGAGACAGGGATTAAAGAACACAGTGAGGACCGGAAGTAATTTGGTTAGAGTGCAGTTTGCAGTCAAAGGGAGTTTCAGTGTTGAGGATCGAGTTGGTACAGTTGTGATGATGACAATGTCCAGACCACAGTCATGTTACTGGGTGCCTGTAACTGAGTGGAGAGGAGATTGTGGACAGTGGAGGGATTAGAAGGGTGAGGACTGGGTTGGGAAGGAATTTGTGGGGCTTGAGATGGCATAGGAAATGAGATGGCCACAGGGGCGGGAAGCCAAGGGCAGAAAAGGGAGTGAAAGTGGGAGGATCTCAGAAAGTAAGTAGAAGATTAAGGTAAAAAAAGAGGATAATCAGGTTTCTTGAGCAAATCCTGGGACTGATTCAGGAGAGATGCAAGATTTGTAAATTATAGAATTTAGCAACTGAATGTGATAGATTTGAGAAGTAGAAGCATTCCCAGATTTCACTTTCAAGTGACTTAGTGAGTGGTTCATGGTACTATTTCTCAAGATAGAGAATGTGGAAAGTGGAGTGAAGTCTACTTTTGAATGAGTTAAGTATATTATACCCATAGACTGTTCATGTTGAAACTTTTAGTAAGCAGTGGCATGTATATATCTGTTCTCAGAAGTGTGTACCCAGATAGAGATTCAAATTTGAGAGTCACTAGAGAATTGGGGATGTGGTAGGGATTTTCTAGTAAGCTTACGCAGCCTTGGAACAGAAGAGAACCAAAGCCAGACTATAGAGAAACTGTATTTCTAAAAAAAAAAGAGAGATCAAGGAAGGAGGAAAGGCATGAGGTAAAGGAAGAAGGAAGTGATTAGCTCTGTTTAGATGTAGAGTACAAGTGGCCACTGAACTGCTTCTGGCTCAATTTCTTCTTCCTTAAACCTGGAAACAGGAGTATACACATTTACTAGAATTCTGCTTAAGACAAAATTGTGAATTACATTTGTTCTTCATGAGGATTTTTCATTTTTCAAGGTACTTATCTTGGCATGATGCTTAAAAAAGTAAATTGTCAGTGTTTGGGGGTTTTTTTGTACTTGTCCTTAGAGACACAGTCTCACAGTGTCACTCAGTAGAGTGAGTGCTCCATAGCTCACAGCAACCTCAAACTCTTGGGCTCAAGTGATGCCACCATCTCTCATGTAGCTGGGACTACAAGTGCCCACCATAAAGCCTGGCTAGGTTTTCTCTTTTTTTTTTTTTTTATTGGAAAGGTGATCTTGTTCTTGCTTAGGCTGGTCTTAAATTCCTGAGCTTGAACAGTCCACCTGCCTCAGCCTCCCAGAATGCTAGGATTACAGCATTCTGTACTCAGCCTATCGATGTGTTGTAGACCAAGACAATATAATATATCTACCCATAAAAAAATTTACTCCTGGTACTTAATTAAAAATAATTTTAAAAATATTCCCTACTAATTCACATTATAGCATGGCTTTGTTTTACAGATGACATTCCCTTCTATTCTAATTTTGGTGCTTAAAATTTCAGTCATCTGCTTTTTTGACATTACTAAATAATCATCTTTTTTTAAATTGCTATATAATATTTGTACGTATTTTGGATGTACATGTGATATTTTGATACAAGCATATAGTGTGTAATGATCAAATCAGGGTAATTAGGATATCCATTACCTCAGACATGTATCCTTGTGTTGGGTACATTACAGTTCTTATCTTGTAGCTATTTTAAAGTATACAGTGAATTTTTGTTAACTGTAATTTTCCTACTGTACTGTCCAGTAGTAGAATTTATTCCTTCTGTGTTTTTGTGCCCCTTAACCAACCTCTCTTCATCCTCTGCACTTCCCTTCCCAGCCCCTAGTAACCACCAATCAACTCTACTTCTGTGAGATCCCCCTTTTTAGCCCCCTTGTATCAGTGAGAGCATGTGATAGTTATTCTTCTCTTCCTGGCTTATTTGACCTCCAGTTTCATCCATGTTGCTGCAAAAAGGATTTTATTCTCTTTTGGCTGAGTAATATCCCATTGTTCATATATACTACATTTTCTTTATATACTTATTGTTGATGCTATTTCTTAGCTATTGAGAATAGTGCTGCAATAAATACAGGAGTGCAGCTATCTTTTAAATACCCTAATTTCCTTTCCTTTGGA
Organism: Arctocebus calabarensis; assembly: GCA_963573935.1. Classification (NCBI taxonomy): domain Eukaryota; kingdom Metazoa; phylum Chordata; class Mammalia; order Primates; family Lorisidae; genus Arctocebus; species Arctocebus calabarensis. The sequence goes on from CAUYON010164987.1 coordinate 3,603, forward strand.
TATATGAGATTGCTGGATCATATGGTAAGTTCTGCTTTTACTTTTTTGGGAAACCTCCCATCTAGTTTTGCACAGTGGATGTACCCCTTTACATTCCCACCAACAGTGTACAAGTGATCTCTTCTCCTAAGTGTGTATTTTTAGTGTGTATATTTTCTCAGTGCTGTAAGCTCCTTGTTTGACAGCTTTCTGCTAGTAATGATTTCTTGAGGTCATAATACCAAATACCACAAGGCACGCCCAGCTTTTCTTCTTGCCAAAGTCTCATCCTCATCTAGGAAAGGAACAGAGTGAATCTGAACAGATAGACGTGTTTTGGAGGTCCTGCGGATTCTGTTGCAGACCACTGCATTGAAATGAATCCTGTAATAAAGTGAGCTGCCCACATTATTTTCTTCCCCAGTGCATGTAAAAGTTATGTCTACACAATACTGTAGTCTGCTAACTGTAATTATGTCTAAAAAAATGTACAGACATTAATTTAAAAGTGCTTCATTGGGCCTGGTGTGGTGACTCATGCTTACAATCCTAGCATTTTGGGAGGCTGAAGCAGGAGGATCTCTTGAGCCCACAAGTTTGAGGTTGTAGTGAGCCGTGATGACGCCACTGTACTATAGCCTGAGTGACAGAGTGAGACCCTGTCCCTTCCCACCCTACCCCCAAAAAGGCTTTATTACTTCGGTAACCTTTTTGCAGGTGGATATTTGACTTGACGGGGATGGTTGCTGAATGACTGGGGTGGTAGTTGCTGAAAGTTGAGGTAGCTGTGGCATTTTCTTAAAGTAAGACTACAATGAAGTTTACTGCATGAATGAACTCTTCCTTTCATCAAAGGTTTCTTTGTAGCATGTGATACTATTTGATAGCATTTTACCCACAGTGAAACTTATTTCAAAATTAGACTCAATCCTCTCTAAGCCTCCCTCTGCTTTATCAACTAAGTTTCTATAATAAGGGCAGTGCCTGTGGCTCAGTGAGTAGGGCGCCAGCCCCATATACCAAAGGTGGCGGGTTCAAACCCAGCCTCAGCTGAACTGCAAAAAACAAAACAAAACTAGCTGGGCATTGTGGCGGGTGCCTGTAGTCCCAGCTACTCGGGAGGCTGAGGCAAGAGAATCGCCTAATCCCAGGAGTTGGAGGTTGCTGTGAGCTGTGTGACGCCACGGCACTCTATCAAGGATGATAAAGTGAGACTCTGTCTCTACCAAAAAAAAAAAAGTTTCTATAATAAGTGTAAGTGGTCATGTCAGCAGTGCTCACAGAATTTTCACCAGGAGTACATTCCCTCTCAAGAAACTACTTTCTTTCCTCATACATAAGAAGCAACTTCTCAACCACTCAAATTTTATCATGAGATTGCTTCAATTTAATAATATCATCAATGTCCACTTCTACTTCTGGTTCTCTTGTATTTTCCACCATGTCTGACTACTTCCTCTGACATCTTGAACTTCGCAAAGACATCCATGAGGCTTAGAACCAAATTCTTCCAAACTCCTATTAATGTTGATATTTTGACCACCTCCCATGAATCTTGAATGTTCTTACTCTCTAGAATGGTGAATCCTGTCCAGAAGGTTTTCAATTTACTTTACCCAGATCCATAAGACGAGTCACTGTCATTGCCAGCTATAGCCTTATGAAATACATGTATTTCTTAAATAATAAAACTGGAAAGTTGAAATTATTCCTTGCTCCATGTCCTGCAAAGTGGATATTGTGTTAGCAGGCATGGAAATAATATTCAAATCCTTGTACATGATCAATGAATAGTAATATGTTCAAAGGAATTTTTTTTCTGCACAGTAGGTTTTAATACTGGGCCTAAAATATTCAGTAAACCATGCTATGACAGATGTGTGAAATCTAGGCTTTGTTGTTCATTTAGAGTAGATTTAGCATAATTTTGAAGAGCCCTAGGATTTTCAGAATGGTGAGAATTGGCTTCAACTTAAAGTCACCAGGTGTTCTACCCACTGGGAAGAAAGTTAGTTTGCCCTTGGAAGCAAGGCATTAACTTCTCTACCTATGAAAGTCCTAGATAGTATCTTTTTCCAGTAGAAGGCTGTTTTTTCTACACTGATTTGTTGTGTAGTATAGTCACCTTCATCACTGATCATAGCTACATCTTCTGGATAACTTGCTGCAGCTTCTCCATCAGCACTTGCTGCTTCAACTTACCCTTTTATATTATGGGGTTGGGTTCTTACTTTAAACCTCGTGTTCCAACCTCTGCTAGCTTCCACCTGTTCCTCTGCAGCTTTCTCACCTCTCTCAGCCTTTATAGCAGCAGTTCTCAGTCTGTGGGTCGTGACCCCTTTTTAACAATGAAAATACATTGCAGCATTAGGAAGGTTGAGAACTACTGCTTGATAGAATCCAAGGGAATTAGGTCCTTGCTATGGATTAGGCTTTGGTGAGGGGAATATTGTAGCTGGTTTGATCTGTCCACACCCCTAAAACTTTCTCCATTGCTTTCTGATCATTTGTGTGTTTGCTGAAGTAGCACTTTTAATTTCCTTCAAGAGCTTTTTCTTTACATTCACATCTTGGCTAGCTGTTCTGTGGGAAAGGTGTGGTTTTTGGCCTGTGTTGCCTTTTGACACTTCTTCCTCACTAAACTTAATCATTTCTGGCTTTTGATTTAAAGTGAGAGATGTATACCTTCTTTTCACTTGAACACCTTAGAGGCCATTGTAGGGTTGGGATTGGCCTAATTTCAGTATGGTTGTGTTTCAGGGAATAGGACCCAAGGAAAGGGAATGAGGCAAGGGAATGGCCAGTGGAGAAGTCAGGACATGCACAGCATGTATTGATTAAGTTCACTGTCTTATACAGGCCTGGATCATAGCTCTCCAAAACACTTACAGTAGTAGCATCAAAGATCACCATTACAGATATTATAATAATAATGAAAAAGTTTGAACAATCATGAGAATTACCAAACTACAGCACAGAAACTTGAGCACAGGCTGTTGGAAAATGGCTTGGATAGACTTGCTTCCTGCAGTTGACATACGCCATCAGTTTATAAAAAAAAAAAAAAAAAATACAGCATCTGTGAAGTGCAGCAATGCTTAGCACTGTAAAATGCGGTATGGCTGTATGTGCCAAGTATGCAGATACGTAAAAGTTGTTTATAACCATATTGAGGTTGTCAAGAATACATTGTTTAGTTAAAGACAAGGGTGAGTATTTACATATAAAGGAGAAAATATTTTATCAGTATGTAATATGAACTAGAAACATACTTCATAATAAAACATTAAACTGGACTATTTGATTCTAAGACAGTGTTTATCTTCTTAATTTTTTAAGACATTCACTTATTTTTTTAGGTGGCAAAAAAAGAAGCATTGCTTTTAGGCGTCAGCGTGTGGAAATTGATGAGCCAGTTCCTCCCTCAGAAGTCAGTTCCTATCCAGTTCCCCAGCCAGATGACCGTTACATTGTAGATCTCCTGCAAGTGGCTGATAACAGGTACGTTAAATAAGTTTTTGTTGGTTTGTGTTAAGTGATTACTTCATTATTGGTAAGTTTCTTGATAGGACAACTTTTGTTAAATCTCCAGCCGTTAGCAGAGAATTTTTCACAAGCACTCAGTAAATACTTTCTGAAAGATATACAGTGGTTTTACTTGGTTTGAAACTTTGATTTCAAATAAGTTGTATATCTGAGGTTTTTGTTCATACTTTCATTCAAATAATTTAGAAGCTCTTTCACTAAAGTAGCTTTGAAAGCTTTGTAGCTCTTACTTCTTCAAGTAAGAGTTGTCCTTTTTTTTTAAAGCTAGTCTTTCTCTGTTGCCCAGGCTGGGGTGCAGTGGTGCAGTCATAGCTCGCTGCAGCCTTGATCTCCTGAACGTAAGTGATCCTCCTGCCTCTGTTTCACAAGTAGCTGGAACCACTAGCTACCAATCCTGCTATTATCTTTTCCAGAACATGTATTACTTCACACTTCTGTCAAAGGCTAGTTGAACATGAATAGTTTTGTGACTGGATTTGAAATTCTTGTTTCCTTCTCCAGGTTCATGTTTCTATTTCCTTTAAATTAGAATTACATATACATTCTATTTAATTGAAACTTCATAAAGCCGCCTAGACAGAGGGCACTATGTATATAGTGAGGATGTAAAGATAAATAAAATAGTGTTTTGAGAAGCTTACAGTCCAATAGTATAGTTGAGACAAGAGAGATACATAAATGCCTGTGGCTCAGTGAGTAGGGCGCCGGCCCCATATACCAACGGTGGTGGATTCAAACCCAGCCCATTCCCAAAACTGCAACAACAAAAAAAAAGCCAGGTGTTGTGGCAGGCGCCTGTAGTCCTAGCTACTTGGGAGGCTAAGGCAAGAGAATCACCTAAGCCCAAGGAATTGGAGGTTGCTGTGAGCTGTGACACCACGGCATTCTGCCTAGGGTTAATGAAACTCTGTCTTTAAAAAAAAAGCGGTAAGGGGTTTAAAGGAAGGTGCAAGCACTAGTGACAGCCTCTGCCGTGCCAGCTGCGGAAGCATTTCGAACTGTGGAATACAGTAGTGGAAATAGTTGATGCAGATAACTTTTTTTTTTTGGAGACAGAATTTCACTATGTTGCCCTGGGTAGGTAGAGTGCCGTGGCGTCACAGCTCACAGCAACCTCAAACTCCTGGGCTTAAGCGATTCTCTTGCCTCAGCCTCTCAAGTAGTTGGGACTACAGGCACCTGCCACAACACCTGGCTATTTTTATTTATTTATTTTTTTACTTTATTTTGTTTTTTGTTGTTGTTGTTGTAGCCGTCTTTGTAGTTTTAGCTGGCCAGGGTTGTGTTCAAACCCGCCAGCCTCAATGTATTGGACTGGCGCCGTACCCACTGACTACAGGCGCCACCCAGATAACTTTTTTTTAAGACAGAGCCTCAAGCTGTCACCCTGGATAGAGTGTTGTGGCATCACAGCTCACAGCAACCTTCAATTCCTGGGCTCAAGCGAGTCTCTTGCCTCCGCCTCCCGAGAAGCTGGGACTACGGGGCGCCCGCCACAACGCCCGGCCATTTTTTGGTTGCAGCCGTCATTGTTGTTTGGCGGGCCCGGGCTGGATTCGAACCCGCCAGCTCAGGTGTACGTGGCTGGTGCCTTAGCCCGTTGAGCCACAGGCGCCAAGCCCACCCAGATAACTTTTTGTTCTGTAGATTAGACAGAGGATATAGGGGATTTTTTTCAGTTTATTAGAAAAGGTTCCAATCAGGTTCTCTTTGCTTATTCTTACAGTATATTATGTACCTGTATTTATATAGTTACCTGACCTTAACCATGAAGTATCTTGTCTTATTCTTTTGTTAAAATTATAATCTAGGCCCTTTCAGACTGTGCATTACTGTTATTGAAGGAGTTAATTGGGCTGCATAATCTCTTTTGATTATCTTGTTCCCATTAGTTTACACATGCATGTTTTGTTGGTATTCAGTCCTGCATTTCTCGGAGCGCACTTGCTTAACCAGTATTCTCCTAAACCTAGATGAGTGAAAACTTTGGTTCTGGTAATAGCAGGGACAAGCCATATCCAGCCTCATTTATTCTGCTCCATGGAAAATCTCTCTTAAAAGCAGACCTGGTTTCTGGCTTCACCTTTCTAGTGTGAAAGTGGATGATGTCATATTTATGTACTACAAATATATTCGAATACTTGAAGAATTCCCATAGTTTGGACAAAATCTTGATTCTGTAAGAATTAACAAGTTCCAGAGTGAAGAATTTTTATTATAGTTACTGGGAAAATTAGAGCACTACTGTATATTTTCCTTCTCTTAGGATTGCAGAGTAGTTAGTTAGATAATACAAGGTTGGTTAATGTCAAAATAAACGCTTTTAGTTTCTTATTTCACTTAATGTTGTGAATTTGGGACTATACCTTCAGTTTTGTGAACTTAAGAATTGGCAGCAATACTTCGAGAGTTGTCCCCAAGGATCAAAATGAAATAGTAAGATGTTTCAAATTATTTACCATACAGTTTTTAATCTATACTCATAAAATTGACAGTCCACAATGATATGCTATATATGTATATAGTTTTTTTTTTTTTTGAGACAGAATCTCACTATGTCGCCCTCACTAGAGTGCTGTGGCGTCACAGCTCACAGTAACTTTAAACTCTTGGGCTTCAGTGATTCTCTTGCCTCAGCCTCCCAAGTAGCTGGGACTACAGGTGCATACCACAACACCTGGGTATTCTTTTTGTTGCAGTTGTCACTGTTGTTTTAGCAGGCCCAACCTGGGTTCAAATCCACCAGCCTCTGTATGTAGCTGATGCCATAACAAATGTGCTGTGAGCGCCAAGCTGATGTACTATATTTTACATAGACTTTGGGACCCTTGGCACAGTGCCTCAGACCTTGCTGAGAAGCAGAAAGGATCAAATTTATAAAATAACCCATCTAGTTTTCTTTCATGTTATTTTGTATTTCTTAAGAAAATCATATTGGCATTAGTTGTAAATGTGTTTCAGGATTCAAGAACTTCAACAGGAAGTTCACTAGTTACAAGAAAAGTTAGCAGTGATGGAAAACGGGGTGATGGATTATAGCAAACAGGTAGGATTTTAATTTACTTGCATAGGAGGGATTGAGATGGGTATGTTGAAATTGCGAATAGAACTGGGTTGCATTCGATATTATTGGTACTGAGCTTGACAGCTTTTAACTTTTTTCTTTTAATTCAGTTTGTTAATAAAGTTAATAACCAGTGTGGCTTTAGAGCACTTAGTCCATTCCTGTCATTAGTCTTTGAGATGAAGTATTTTTTGCTTTGTTTTGTCATTTTGCTTTTTTTTTAGGTGTATCATTTATCTCCCCAAATATAACTCTATAGTCATACTAGTATTTCCATACTCAGTAGTTTTTTATTGACGTTTGCTTTGTTTTATAATTATATTTTTATAGTTCTTAAAGTCATATTTTGTCATTTGGGGGCATAAGTCTCTTTGAAAGTTACTCTTCTATGTTGCCATATTTTTTGTGTTTTCTCTATAAGCACGAGTACCTCATAAAACAGCTTTCTGAATAAGTAGGAGAATTAATAGATGCGAAGTCATATCATAACCATTGCAAGCTCCGTTCTTTCATACTTTGTATTGGAGTCTTGGCTGTACTGTGATTTGAATAATGACAGGCTTTCTTTCTTAATATGCTTCCTGAAGTTTAAATCCGGTAACCTATTTTTCATTTTTTGCACATAACTGCATTTTTTTTTTCTTGGAGTGAAGTGATGTGTGCATATAAAATATAGGTGTAACTTACCTTTTGGTATAATTGTTTGTAAAGTACTATGAAGATTATTTGGATAAAAATGGAGTCAACAGGCTCAGCGCCTGTGGCTCAATGGGCTAAGGTGCCAGCCACGTACACCTGAGCTGGCGGGTTCGAATCCAGCCCGGGCCTACCAAACAACAATGGTGGCTGCAACCTAAAAAAAAAAAAAAATGGAGTCAACAAAATAATAATAATAATGTCAATAAAAAACTTACTGTATAAAGAGATGGTGAAAATATCAAATATGTATGAGTTGAATGTTATTGGTATTTTTCAGTTAATCATACTTCTGTCACATTTTTCCAAGTACTTTATGAACATAAACTGGCCAGTCTATCATTTTTATGAGGGGCTGAGGGTTTTAAAACAAATAGCTTGACCTTTCTGATTGAAACAAACAATTTATTGTGGTTATTAATGTTAGTGGGCTTAGGTGAACCTACTGTGCTGCCTGCCAGTTTTTTGTTATTATTTTGCTTACGTTCATTTTGTTTTTCTCAGCACATATTCCCAGTTTTGCTAAGATCATTCCTTAGCTTATATTCCCTTCTGAGGATATCACCCTTTCTCAATTTCCTATCTCCGTATTTGTCAGTATTTTACACTCCGACCAACTTACAACTTAAGAGGTAGGGTGTGTAAGGCTAAGTTGTCTGTGTTCTTGGCTTCATTTCCTCTCTTCTCCTTAGGACTTAATTTTATTAGTAATTTTTTAGAGATGGGGTTTTGCTATATTGCCCAGGCTAGACTCAAACCCCTGGGTTTAAGCGATTCTCCAACTTCAGCGTCCTGTGTAGATGGGACTAAAGATGTGTGCCACCGTGCCCAGGGCTTTAAGCAATTATTCTTTCTTTCTTTAAATTTTTTTTTTTTTTTTTTTTGGAGATAGGCTCTTTCTGTGTCACCTGGGTTAGAGGGAAGTGGTGTCATCATAACTAACTACCTTAAATTCCTGGGCTCAAGTAATCCTCCTGCCCCAGCCTTAAGTAGAAGGGACTGTAGGTACACACCACCATTCCTGGCTCATTTTTCTATTTTTTATAGAGATGGGCTCTTCCCACCTTAGCCTCCAAAGGTGTTAGGTTCCTTCCTGGGAACCTTGGAGGAGAATGGTGAGGTGTGGGAAGGAAAACACAATGGAGGCTGACAGCTGGCTCATAGCATTCAAGATTTTGGACACAAAACTTCTTCCGCCCAAATAGAATCATGTTTATTTTTTTAACTATACCTTTTATCATTATGCACTCTCCTCCTCTTTCAATTTGCATGAAGTTGAAAATTGTTGCAATCTATTTTTTCAAGAGATTGTGTTTTTTTAAAAATGTCTTTTGCAGACTTTTAGGTTCTGTCTGAGTTCTGCTGTGATCCCATGATGTGACCCTTAAGAGGATGGACTTGCCCCTTGAATGGCCTTCCTTGGCCCTTCAGGGAGGGACACCCTTCCTCTATGCCCAGTGGATGTCACTGTTGAACCTGATGGATGAATGAAGAAAACCATGTTACTGCAGAAAAAAAAGTGCTAGGATTGCAGGCATAAGTCAGCACTCCTAGCTAACAAACACTTATACAATCACTTTATAATGATTACTTCTTTTAATCTTCTTAGCAGTCCTACAGTTAGGTACTACTGTTGTCATCACTAACATCCCTCAAAAAAATATTTTAATACTTCTCCCTCTTGCTAACACCTCCGTCTCCCTTACACAAATTTCTCTATAAAGAGTTTCTTAGTGTTCTGAATTCTGTCTCCATTCCTTCACTTCTTTTACTACATGACATTAAGACCTCTTGTAGTCTGCCTTCTGCCCCCTACTACGTGTATTGGTCTAATTAATGTCACCAATGACAGTAGTTGCTAAATCCAAAAGGATACTTAAAGTCTTTCTTTATCACTTTCTTTACCACTTTATGGTATTTCATATTATTGATGTTTTCTTTTTTAACTGTTTTATAACTTAATTTTCTTTCAGTTTTCCTTTTCTTTTTTAATCCTCTCCATTATTGGTTTTTTTCATCCGTCCACTCCCTGAAATACTATTGTTTTCTAGGAGTCTGTCTTTTCTTTCTATTCTGAAGTACTTTCCTCTGTTCTCCTGCTTTAAAATATTGCCTGTTTATTGATGAATCTTGATCTCTCTGGCTCAGACCCCTCTGCTGAGCTATACCCAACTTCACACTGGGCATTTCCACTTGCTTTCAGTCTTTTTGTACTTCTGTGGCCAGTACTGAATTTAGCTTCTCCCTCACTCTGTTTCACTGCTGTTTTCTCCTTTTGTTGTTAGCATCACCATCTGTCTTTCTACATCTCGTTCTCTTGCCTTTGCACACCATTTACCTCACAATTCTTCTGCCTAAATGCTTATTAAACTTATTTCTTCTGTTCTATCTCATAGCGCTGTTTCATTTTAGGCCTTACTTGTGTCCCTTACACTCTTGTAGTAGGTCTTCCTGCCTCAGTTTTTTTTATTCCTATAGAAATTTATCCTTCAGGGCGGCGCCTGTGGCTCAGCAAGTAAGGCGTTGGTCCCATGTGCCGAAGGTGGCGGGTTCAAACCCAGCCTCGGCCGAACTGCAAAACAGAAAAATAGCTGGGCGTTGTGGCGGGCGCCTGTAGTCCCAGCTACTCGGGAGGCTGAGGCAAGAGAATCGCCTAGGCC
>CAUYON010164989.1:0-37792 GCA_963573935.1 Arctocebus calabarensis
CATAAAAAGCAATTTCACAAGTGTTTCCTGTGAAGCAATTCTTGCCTAGATGTTTACCTTGACTGCCTATGTATGAAATGCCTAGTACTGTGTCTGGAATATATCTATTGCTAAATAAATACCAGGTGTGATTTTAAAATAAAAAAAAAAAAAGAATCTGATCACAGTCAGAAAGGATGAGGTTAAAGATAACATAAGCCTGACTTAATTGAACACCTTTTTAGATTGTGTAGAGCTACCTTAAATCATAATTATATAACATTAGATGATACTGCCTATTTTTAAGCAACTGCATTTGCACCCAATGAACTTAAGAGACACTGGTACATAAATGGGACTTAAAATCTGATACATCTCTGCTAAAATTAAGTGATTCAGTAAAAGTCATGCCAATGCTTCATCTTCCACTATGAACTGTAATGCTATGGAACAAAATTAGACCACAAGCTGAAGAAATTAGAATTCTTAGGAATGAACATATTTTCAATTTCAAGGTATTATATTTATAATACAAATATGGCAAATTCTTCAGCCTTGAGATCCCTTTCCATTTTATAGAATTCTCATAATAGGTTCTTTTACTATTTGTAGCAACTTGCCCTTTTTCCATGAATTTAAGTCAGCCTGGCAATAAATATTATACCAAAATTCCTTTCAGGACAAAATATCCCTTTTAAGAAGAGTTTGGCAGTGGGAAATGAGGGAGGCATCACCATCTGGAAGAGCACACATAGGCAGTGTGGAAAGAAATCCTAAACACTTCAGGGAGGAGTCATAGAAAATGCAGCAGGAGAGCCAAGGGCACTTGGAGGTTAACCTGAGAAAATGAAATAGAAAATTTATTCTCTCCCCTCCGGGCCATCTCCATATGGACCTTGGTGCCAGAAGCATAACTAACATCACCAAGCTTTAATGGAGTTCTGTGTTGACCTCCAAGGAAATAAGCTTGATTCCCCATCCCAGTCTCAGCCTTCTTTCTACCAGTTTTCTTTTTTCCTTTGCAAATCTTCCTACTGCTCAGAAAGAACATAGTCTTGTAGCTTTCTGGAAAAAGCGTTAGGCTGTGACCGGACCTCAGACCATGGCACTATCTACCCTTCCCAGTATAGCTTTATTTAACTAAGGAGCTGGCAACACTGCCCATCAAAGGTGGAAGCTGACAGGCTCAGAAGATTGAGTTAGGAGTTAAAGCTTTTCGTCCTTACAGGCTTCTGTCACTGTTAAACAATCTTCCTATCTCACCAAAGAGAGTTCACAATGGTCCTTTTTCGGTGAATTTTAGCCTAAGAAATTATCATTCTGATGAATGTGAACAAATAGGGAAAGTTGACTTTTTCTTCCCTTTGATAACAGAGCTCCAGAAACACAGTAAAGAGGAAGACTGCAGACACAGGTCACTCCAGGGCTGTGAGGTGGAGTCAGGGTGGGCAGCAGTGAGCAATTCATTAGATCAAATGTGTCTTCATTAAGTCATGAGCATAAAGTAGTTCTGGAGTTTTGATGGGAAAACTGGTCAAGAATTAAACCAGGTTTTTGGGCAGAAGAGATCGTGTGTTCTAGGTAATTGATTTTTGACAAAAATGGTCTAGATGACCTCTGAGCTCTTCAGCAAGCCTATGTCCAAATCTTCAAACAGCTCCTGTGCTGTGTTGACACATAGGCAGGTGGTGGTTGGGCTGGAGAATCTTTAAGGGTTTACGGCTCTCTTAGGAAACTTCTTAAATCCTCCTCTCATACTACCAAGGTGCCCTTTAGAAAACTATTTCTCTGTGGCACAAAATGCCCTTCCAAAAGGTAGGTAATTTATTTTCTTGCTGTGTGTAATGTCTCAGCCAACATGATGTCATTTCAGATGTTAGGATTTGAAATATGGGCCATCTCTTTACCTTGGCACCAATTCAATACATGTATAGTACCTAAGATTAGGTAACAGCTTGATTGTTTTGAGTCTCCTAACCTCAATCTCCACTGCCAAGGGAGACTTAGTTGACATTGAGCATACCTCATAAATTGACTAAACTTTTTTGGTTTACCAACCGAATAATAATAATGCATTTCCCTAAATGATTTTTACTGAATGAGCGATTAAACTCTCATTTATTCATTAAATGCCTATTTACTAACCATGTCTTTTTTTTTTTTTTTTGAGACAGAGTCTCATTTTGTCATCCTCGATAGAGTGCCATGGCATCACAGCTTACAGCAACCTTAAACTCTTGGGCTTAAGCAATTCTCTTGCCTCAGCCTCCCAAGTAGCTGGGACTACAGGCGCCTGCCACAATGCCCAGTTATTTTTTGTTTATAGTTGTCATTGTTGTTTGGCAGACCCAGGCCAGCTTCGAACCCTTCAGCCCTGGTGTATGTGGCTGGAGTCCTAACTGCTGAGCTATAGGCGCCAAGACAGTGTTTTTATTTTTAATGACAATAGATATTCACTTCCTAGAAGCTTTGAAATAAACAGAAAGGGCAGTAAATTTTAGTTTTCTATTTATGCTTTGTTTCCTAATAATGTGCTTTTCTATTTTCGTATATTTCTATATCCCAAATATTATGTCACCAGATTCAAATTGATCTTAGAAAGTCATAACTTCTCTTACTCTCAGTTTCTGAAGAAAATATCCTCCTTAGGTACCTACTTATGAGACTTGCTGCAAGAATGACAGCAGATCACAGATGCTATGTGAAGTGCTTGGTAAACAAGAGCGCACTATACAAATACGCTATTGCTATTTCTCTGGGTATCTTAATGTTATCAAAGTAATGAATGGGAAACATTACCTCTGAGTAGACTGCTGATACCCTTTTGTGTTTGCCCACAGCTTCTGTTCGCAGAACCATATGTTGCATCTTATTACACTGTCATATATCTCAACAGAAGCTGGGCTCATTATCCCTAAGACTATTAATCAATATTGTTTCACATGCCTGGAAAAGGAGTATTAAAGACCAAGCTTTTGTTGTGGAGCTAGTTTTAGATCCTGATGAACTTGCCAGGATAGTTAAACTTTGCTCTATTACTGGAGAAGCCTAATCTAATCTAATGGATAGTGCCAGATAATTTGGAACAGTTAACAAACAAAAATATATAGCCTGAGACACTGTTGTTCCTCACTCATATAACAAGTGGCTATGTGTTGTCTATTATCTTAGAGCATGATTCAATCCTGCAAAGTACATTGATGATATTATCAAGGGTCAGATGTCCAAAAGGGCTCTAACCAAGATTTCAGTAACCAGGAAATTGCCTTGTACCTTCAGGATGAATTATTGAAGGACAATTTACTTAGGTATATGAATTATGATGTAATTTTGTCAAACATTTGTTCTCTGTTCCACAGTAATTTGTAGAAGAGAGTTTTTTTGCAGTTGTATTCTTTAGAAAAAAATTAAAAATTCTAATGCAATTATCTGCTAGTTTCATTCTGGGAAAGTAGCAAAAATAGCAAAAGCAGAAAGATATGTAATTTTACCATATTAAGAAGTGTATTTATCTTCAAATCTTAGCAGAAAAAATAAAATCAATGCCATGATTACCATACAACGTAATTAAGTGAAATAGATACAGTAAGAACAACAAAGAAATATACTACATAAAATTAAAAAAAATAAACTTGGTTTTAGCTTTGATTCATTCATGACTTCACTCACTCATTCAAGTATATAAAATTTTAATTATAACCACATAGATTATAATAATTTTCTAATATCCATTTAACACATTTTGGGAATTATATAAGTAAACAAAAAGTAAATACATAGAACTAAAATAAAAATATATACTAAAATACACATGAAACATGCAAATAAATATAAATAAAAATATATAGACTATTTGCATTTATGTGTGTACCTATATAATCATACCTGTATATGGGCTTGAACACATACACGCCTCCACATATATTTCCGAAATCATGAATGATAAAATGGATTTTTGAATATGTTCATATTGAATTTTTAAAGAAATGAACAAATGTGGAAAAAGGCTTTCCTCGGATATATATGTCCTGAGAGCACGGTAGGCTCACAGAGACTCTGCTGACTGTTGAATGCTCAAGTACAAGTTAAATTCCATAGAGATTAAAATTTGCCTTGAGCAGTTTTAGTTTTCAGAATATTTTGTTGCATTCTACCTCTTTAGCCATTGTTAAATTTTATAATGTTGGGAATCTGTTAACTCTACTATTATCCTTGAACTAAATGAAAAGACTCTCCCCCCATGCTAATCACTCTAGAAAAATAGTTTACTTTAATAACCAAACCAATGATGAGTATTTCGGTGCAGCATACTTCCTAAATGTCCCCGGTTCTGTGCACATCTTTCCAGCTCCCCCGCCCCACCACAGTCCAAAATACCGAGTCACCTTCCCCCAGAACCCTGCAACAGCCTCCTACCTGCTCTTCCCACAGACACTACTAGGTGGCTCTAACCCACTCTCCACATTATGCCCGGCTTTATCGTTACAAAGTGCAGATCTGATCAGGTCCCTCCAAGTGCCTAAATCTTTCAAAGACTCCCTGTTGCTTTTATAAAGATCCAAACCCAGGACCTTCTGTTCTAGCCCTTGCTTCCCTTTCATGCCACTCTGTTCCATCACTATTCTGCCCTTTTGTTGTTCTCAAGATACATGAGCTTTCTTTTAATTCCTTAAACACATGGTATCAGGAACCACAGCAAATTTTTTCCCATGACGTGTTTTCTACATGAAATAGTGTTTTCCCTCCTACTTTCAACTTTCACCTAGTGAATTCCTACTGATCCTTCAGATACCAGTTTGGACATAACCGGAATATGTTCTCAATCTGCGAGGCACTTTTTAAATAGAATGTATTAGATTAACATAAGTCAACCCTACTGGAATATAAGCTCCGTGAACCAAAGGGACCACATTAAGTTTTTTGTTGGGACGAGGAATACCAAAAAAGGAAAAGAAAAACACACATACATACAGAGAGCAGGTATATAGATAATATAGTTTGCCTACATGGTACTTGAGATCATTTTACATTCACTGAATGTTTCTTTCAACTGTCTACATTCTACATACTTCTTTTAATAAGGCACATACTTCCAACAACAAAGCCTCTCTTAGAAGGTTCAGAAAGTGACTCACCAATAAAAAACCATAAAGTGACTTTGCCATAGCACCCTGAGAAGTTTTTGTATAATCCTGGCCAGTAAGTAACTGTCAGCAGACTCACGTTCTATCATTGTCTTTTATTTTAAATTTTCTTTTTAGGAGGTGCTTTTAACATCATTAAATATGTAGAAATCTGTTCTGAATTCATGTAATTTAAAATCAGTCTTAAAGGTCAGTGATTTATGAAGAACACTGACTTGGTGATGGTTTACAACATTTTTCCCTCCTGACAGGAACCCAGCCTGGGAAAAATAAAACATCCCAATTCTCATTAATGGAAACGGAGCTGAACAGACAACTGTTGCTGTTGAAAGTTACTGAAACTGCCAGGAAATTCTAAAAGCAAAACCAAGGCTGGGCTGGCAGATCAGTGTGCCTTTCATGTACAATCCTTAAATATAAAACCATGGAATTTGTAATGCTAATGGACACTCCTGTCAATATTTACTTAAGCACTTTTATGTTGTATATTATCGAAGATATTAAATAGGGGAATACTCACGTTACAGAGCTAGTTCAGTGTATTCATATGCTACAACTTTTGCAGTTCTACTTGAGGTTTATTATTCTACTTACTGAAGATAATGAGCCCACGTACTGCCTCTGTTATGGGAGCGTGAACCTGAATAACATTTGCTGAACTAATTGCTATATATTTATGTCAGAAGCGCCTCTGATTGGATTGAGGCCATTCCATAGAGTTCTTCAGCAATCCATTCATTTAACAGATAGTCATTGAGCACCTAGGACATGAGAGACTTTTTTTGCAGCTCACAAGCTAATGAAGGACCTGGGAGGCAGAGAGGTTTGTAGTGAATACTCCCCTGCAGGTAAGTGTAGAAATGCCTGAAGGCAGTGCCCCCGTTTGGGAGAGGCCCCTCTAGTGCAAGTTATTCAGCTGTGGTCCCTCTTCCTCCCCACATGTCTGCAACTGCACGACTGATATGGCTCAGCTAAGCCATTCGCACTGCTCTGCTCAAATCCCTTCCAAACTCCGGCACCCAACTTCTTTTATAATGTTGGCCTCACGACGCTTCTCAACATTAGGGAGTTTTAACAACACAGGGTATAGTCCATATCTTACAAGATGTCATTTAATTTTCAAAAAGCAGATTTATATTGGCTTAAGCTTAAAAGTTAAATCCATTATGAAGTACACCAATGGTATGTATGATGGCATAAGAAGTGTGACTGTAAGCTCCTTGAAGGAAGCCTTGGATTTTTGTATAAAGCAGGCCATTGGCAAATGACCGTTAAATTGCTGAATTAATTGTGGAAAGTTCGATATAACTCATAAAAAGACAAAAGTTTCTGAATTAGAGTTTTTGCTATTCACTGTGATAGTCAAGAAGCCAAGGAGGCCTGGCATAATGGAAGGCTCACACCTGTAATCCTCACACTCCGGGGAGGTCGAGGCAGATGGATTACTTGAGGTCAGAGTATGAGACCAGTCTAAGCAAGAGCAATACCCAGTCTTTGCTAAAAATAGAAGACTAAGCAAGTCTGTGGTGGCAGGCACAGGAGGCAGGGCACAGGTGGCAGGACCTGCAGTCCCAGGTCAACTCAGGAGGCTGAGGCAGGAGGATCTCTTGCATCCAGGAGTTTGAGGCTGCTGTGAGCCAGGCTGATGCTGTGACACTCGCTATCTGTGAGGTTACTAATGTACTTAGGGTACAGCACTGAAAAAAAGAAAGTAAAACTGACATTTTATGCCATTCATTCAAGACATTTTTAACAAGTGACCACACTGTGTCTGGAACTACACTCCGCACTTCAAATAGTGATCTAGAAACTTAATGTGGCATCTGTCCCAAAGTGAAGCTGCTTGCAAATATGACAAAGTTAGAAAGCAAACATTTCCCCGATACAATTTATCTTACCTTGTAATGAATTGAAGATGGAAAAGAGGTACGTGAAAGGGACATTTAAGGGTCCCCAGGCAAAGAAGGCAAAACCCCACGTCATGCCCAGCAGGAAGGTCAGGCTGACCACGCTGCGTAGGTTCCGCAGAACCTCTTCCCTCAGCGTCCGGCTGCTCCTCTTGCTGTTCCGCCCACAGATCTGCACCATCACCACAATGAACATGGCAACGTTCAGAAAAAACATGACCCCAAAATACCCAGCACAGCTCACATAAAACACCACCGGATCCCGAATCCAACAGCTGAAACAGAAGAAGAACGAGAAAGAAAAAGAGGCTTATGACCAGGCCCCGTTTACCTCAAACTTTTCTTGGCTTACTCTGCACTACTGCGGGTTTCTCTCTTAAATGCCTTTAGAAAGTTCCTTGGACCTCAGTTTCCTTCTTCGTCCTTCATCGGAGTGATTTTTGTTTGTTTGTTTTGTCTGTCTATGGATGGCCACAACCTTAATGTCTAGTTATTTAAGTCAATCAGTGTTAAAAAGAAAGCAAGGCAGACCTCTTGAATTTTACGTTCTGTGAAGACACTCTTGCTTGGCTTGCCCCCAACCACGTCTAACCTCCTTTTCTCTTGTGTGTCTGCACAGGAAGAATGGAAGATTTGAGAACTCGCTTTAGGGCTCTGTATTTAAGAGATGGCAGTGTGACAAAATAAAAGGGAAGCAAAAATCTGCTGAGGGGTTTGGGGGATACATATTCCTGATAGACCCAACTGGCAAGGCCCTGATTCCCTCTTCCTGCGTCCAACACAGAAGCTGGAGCCGGACAGTCATCTCCGTCCAGGAGAGAGAGGCCACATGAGCTGCAGAGTTATTGGCTCTGACATTTTAACTATAAAATCAATGCCAAGGGTTACTACTTCACATATTTGTCACTTGTGAGGAGCAAATTCCTAAACTTATTTAAGCCACCTGGTCGTGGGTTTGTTATGATGGACATAATAACTCCCTTTATTATCACTGGCCTCTAATAAGGCAAGACTTTATTATGGAACTGTGAGATTCTCACCTGGATTATGGAACTGTGAGATTCTCACCTGGACACGTCTCATGCACAATGCAAAGTTCACATTGATTACAAAACATCCTTATGAGATTGACAAGAGATACTTGATCTTTAGAGTGATATACAGAGCAGATAAGTTGAGGAAAGACATTTGAAAACTGTAGTATGCGTGAAGTATGCTAGGGAGAAAAGTTGACAAATACCACAATTTGCACAATTAGGCACAAGGTGTCTTGGTGCCTAATCAATGTTATAGAAACTCTTGGGTACCACAAAAAACAGATGGATGATTTAAGGCAATTAAATCCATCCTAAAATTCCAGTGGAAATCGTCTTCCACCCTGGAACAAAAATTTCCACAAAGGCAAAAGCTGTCCTGAATATCTCTGACTCCTAGAATGCAACACGATTCTGGCACATAGCAAATTCTCAATAAATGAGAGTTGCTTATGGCATAGCAATGTACGAAAAAGTCCTATAGGAGTTGAGCAACTCTCTAAATTCCCTTACTTATAACTTACTTTTTGATTTCTACCTTGAATATATTTTATTATAGAGGCCCCTACCATAATACTGCTTGTCCCTGGAGCTGACTTTTCTTTACATATGGAAGTTCCCCTAAAATCATGGAAATCCCTGACCTAGCTCCCTGAGTTTGCTCCAGTTCTTGAAGAACCTTTTGAGGGTGACTTTAGAAATGTACGAGAAGGGAAGTCCATGGGGAGCGGCACGGACTCTGCATGGCTGACAGGATACAGATGTGCTGTTCTTCTACGAGGTGTGCGTGGATACGGGGCACCACAGGGCTCATGTCAGGAATACGCTCTTGCTTCATTCAGTCATTCTTTCCCTCAACAAATACTTCTTGAGCACCCATGATGTGACTGATACAACATGCCAGAACTACCCAAACTGAGCAATATAAGGACCTTAATCTCAATGATGGATGTCACGGTCTGAAGGGAAATTTCCAAATTATTGAAGAACGCACTGATTTCCCGATTCTCTCCATTTCTGCATAACACTGACACCAGCGTGGAACTATTCACTGTCGGATACTGCTATTTAACTCCCCTGAAGATGCGTGTGGGCTGCAGGAGGTGGGAGTATTACGAAATCTCCTCAAATAGCCTGGGTCCTCTGAGGCTAGAAGACAGCATCGCAGGCACGCCCTGAATTCTCCCAGATGGCAGAGTACAAGGTAAGTACGGAAAGTGGCTGCAGCATCTCAGGGCATTCGGGTACAATCATCTGCTGTGTAGCAAAGACCTTAGCAAAGACGTGAGAACAGACCTCAGCCTTGTAAAACGAGAGCCTCATGACTTGCACGAAACTTATCCTGCATTTCAGGAAACAAAGGACAGATACCCACCATAAATACATTCTCAAAAAGTCTATTACTTACAATTCATCCCCTTTTTCTTTTCCATAGCTTTCTTTTCCATAGACTTCATTTTGGTTTCTGCTCGCCAGAATAATTGATACCACTAAGGCGGGCAAACCTGTAATATAAAGACAAAGACACAAACAACTCCTTTAAAGAATCTAGAACTGCTTTATAAGACTGAAAATGGCAAGGATAAGAAAAAAAGGAAGCAAGCCCGTGCGTCCGGGCACACACTCTGTATCACAGATCCAGACCTCTTACAGCTGTCAACTTGGTTCAAAACAACAAAATCCCTGCCTTGGTGTGGAATATGCCCAACCCCCTCTTGGCAACAATCAAAACATACTCTTAAATGAAAGATATTTAAATATTCTGTTTGCTTCTGGAACCCACTAGAGAGCTAGAAACTGAACTGAATCCAGCAGTGTGAAGTGTGGTGTCATTAATGCAGCTTTGTTAGGCTGCGGAGTTCAGGCGGACAAGGTCACTGCAGTTTATTTTACCTTTCCTACCTACAGAAAAAGCCTTAGAAAAAGTGGGGGGAGAACACTGATCTCTGAAGTCTTTAGAGTCTTCTCTCTCTCTGGAAAGAGTCACTAAAGTGTCACCCTATAAATTTCAGCGGGGGGGGGGGGGTAAGGGGGGGAATGTAATTCCACCCTATTTCTGCCTCCCGGGGTGGTGTTGAATGTCTTAGCATTGTTTCTCACTTCTAAATTTCCATCTGAAAAGGTTTATGAGAAAACTGTAGAATGCAGGGCCCCAGATGAAACCCATGTAAAGGAAGGAGCTCCAGGAGATGATCCCAACCATCCATGCCTGCCCGAGGACTCAGGTTAATAAGTTCAAGGCAAAAATTCTGTAAGTATTTTGGTTATAGACACAAAAATAACATTCTTTTTCTCATTTCCAAGAAATAGGCTGTGTCTAGGGAAGAGTGTAGCCAGGAGTCTGAGCTGGCCTTTATATTTCAGAGCAGGATGGAAAAGCACCACTGTCTGCCAGCTGCTTCTTCAGACACGGGAGGGCTGGCTCTGGGCTCAGGCAATAAGTTTGTGGTGACTCAGGAGTGAGGGCTTTCCCTATACTCTGGGATTTAGTGAGTGCTGTTGAATAGTTTTTAAAATACACAGTTCTGAAGATGCCCTTTCTTTAGGAATTATATATCTAATCCATATCTGTCACAATTTTAAAGTTTCCCTCACCAGCACTAACTAGTCTTTAAAAATAAGGATCCTCCTATGAGAATGTGGCGATCTTCATGGTGACAAAGACAAAACCAAAAACATTCAGGACAAAAGATGATGAGAAATGGGTGAGTGGGTACAAAGTATGTTATCCAGGTAAAAGTGTGAATGCCCTGATTTGGCTTCTACATAACTTATGCATGTAACCAAAAGCACATATACCCCATAAATTAGTACAAATAAAAGAGGGAAAATGGAAGAGACTCACCCCAACCAATGATGCAGAATTTTAGAATATATCGGCGAATGTACGTGTTAAATACTTTAACTAGAGCAATGTACATGTGAATGGCTTCTAGCCCCATCCAAGTAAATGTTGCCAGAAGGAAGAAATGCAGAAGGGCCGCAATGGCCGTGCAGAGTCCATCCACGTCAAAGGAGGTGACCCAGCTGTCTAGGAGGAAGAGGAGGTTGAGAAACAGGAGGGCCGTACTCAGGTTCATCAAGATTTTGGAGGGATAATCCCTTCGCAATTTCCTAAAGAAGGAAAAAAGAAATAGAGGCAATCACTCACCTTGTAAATGAATTCTTGTGCCCCAGATAGTAAATTCCTACCTTATACAGGTGTGCAACAGGTAAGGTAAGCACCACCTTCCTGACGTGGTTCCACGAGGAGGGATAAAGATAAGTAAGAGTATATGGCAAGTCATGAAGACTTTTTAAATATTAATTTTACCTCAAAACTGTTCCTAATTGTTCACAAAATCCCCAGTTCGTTTCAAAAGACCACTTTTAATTTAGGAAAAATTCTAGAGTTGTAAGAATGACACTTTTATTAAAAATAATTGCTCTAAATTATGTGAACTTTCTTGATTTTTTTAATGAGTTAAGGATCCTTTTTAAAAATTTTCCTGTTTCAAGACCAATTGCATAAGTTTTATAAAGCAAACGTTTTCAGCTTTTACAATGTAGAAAGCATCTTACACCGTTTTTACTTAAATGTTCATCATTTGTAACAGATTATATTTTCTAAATAGAAATACAGTCATTATAAATTAAGATTCCATAGCTGGAAAATGCATGCTGCACAATGCATCTTTTGAGAAATCTGAATGTTAAAACGAGCCACACTGTGTGATGCACAAAGTGTAGAAATGCTTTGGGAAGGCCAGGCTATCTTCTTATTGACATTTGAAATAGTTTGCACTGGGCTGGGCACACAGGAAAATACTTACTCAAAAGCAACATATGTCAGGAGAGTTACTGCCGAGAAAATAGCAGATATCCCGCACCCGACATAGCTGATGAAAGTGAGGACTTTGGTGTTCCGCGCGTCTATCTGGGAGGCAGTTCTTGGAAAGTCCTACATAAAACATCAAAGGCAGACATAAGAATCCCTCTCTTCATGAGAATGGCTGCTGTTTCACTAGAAGAGTTCATTGCTCACATCAGAGCACCTCCACATCAGGGGCTAAACACAACAAAGGAAATCAATCCTGAAGGTTCTATTTATGGTATTTGGGGATCAATACCTGTAAGAATACATGCAGCGTTCTTTCAGGAAGGAGTTGCACTTTCTTTTCATCATGAAGCTCTTTCCCAAGCTCTTTGTACACCAGTTTAACGGGAATATAAAACCACCAAAGTTTTAAATACGGAAACAAGTATGTTTCGTGATTGTTCCTCGAGTAAGCTGTGTGTGTGTGAAATGGAAGGTGAGTCAGTGCTGGGTTTGACTGATGCTGTAAAGAAGAGGCAGGCATCCTTGTACCTCTGCAATCTGCACAAAGGGATGAAACTCAAGCAGGGACAGAGAGTGTGAAGGGCCTTCCCCATCTAAACCCAGGAATTCCTCAAAGCACTGCAGGGCTGCAGGGCACACAGGGACACGGGATGGGGTCTGAGTCAGAGCCGTCTGACTCACAGACGGGCTACCTCAATCAATATTTTGGTTACTCCAGGATCTTGTCAGGCCACAAAAATGAGTCATGGTCTTGAAGGTTCTCCAAGTGACCTGTCACTACCTTGAAAAACCTATCTTGGTAAGACAGTTGACTAGGAAACCCCATAAAGTCCAGAATTGAAAATAAAAAACTAATTTAATAATCCCATTTACATATTTAAACATAATTCTCATGTTTTATACTCATAGAGAATGAAAATATTTATCCTTCTGAACTAGCCAATATAAAAATATCCTAATGTTGAGAATATTAAAAAATTTTACTACAAAGAGACTATTTTGTACCTTAGAACCATAGGTATGGGATACATTTTCTTTAACTTCTCATATGCTAAATGTGTCATGGGACAATGTGGACTCTGGGAATATCATATACAAATAAGTAAAGAGTTCGTGAATCAAGAAAAACTCTTAAAGTCTTGGGTGGTTTGGAAAAGTGAAAAGGATATGGGTACATCACCAGAAGGATAAATTCTGGAGAGCTTTTCTACCAGAAGTTTATAATACTACAAATGCTGTCAAGGTGGAAAACACAAAGATAGCAGTAAAAATGCATATCTAAACAAATGCATAAAATTACAAATTCATAATAAAATTTAA
Source organism: Arctocebus calabarensis (assembly GCA_963573935.1). Classification (NCBI taxonomy): domain Eukaryota; kingdom Metazoa; phylum Chordata; class Mammalia; order Primates; family Lorisidae; genus Arctocebus; species Arctocebus calabarensis. The sequence continues at coordinate 13,205 of CAUYON010164989.1, forward strand.
ATAGTATATGAAGGAATTGGCCATTCAAAGTTCTGGGCAGCCAAACTCTGGCAGCATATAGATCATCTTTGAATAAATTTATTTTTTTATTTTTTTTATTTTTTTAAATTTTTTTATTATTTTATTTATTTTGCAGTTTGGGGCTTGGGGCTGGGTTTGAACCTGCCACCTCTGGCATATGGGTCCGGCGCCCTACTCACTGAGCCACAGGCGCTGCCCAGTTTATTTTTTTAGAGATATGGTCTCACTCTGTTGTCTAGGCTAGAGTACAGTAGGGTGATCATAGCTCACCACAGCCTCAAACTCCTGAACTCAAGCAATCCTCCTGCCTCAGCCTCCTGAGGAGCTGGGACTATAGGTGTGTGTCACCACCCCTGGTCTGAACTTTGTTACAATTATCTAATTAATATTTGACTTAATAGCATGTGCACCATTTTCCAGGAATTCATGAAAAATACGTATTTTCTAAAAGAATGCCTACTGTCACTTTTGGAGAAAAGAGAACATAGAAGGAAACTGAATTTTCTCTTTGAATTATTTAGGGAAAACATGCTACAGTTTAACTGTCAGGAAAATTACAGCGTGCTATGTTGCCACATGACTGACAATGGTCATTTACATAGGCCAAGTAGATGCAGGAGCCAAAAACTACACCCGGTCTCCTCACTGCTTCCGCTCAGTCCCCACAGGAGGAAGTGTGTAAGATTTCACGGAGGTGATAAACATGAGCTGATGTCTGTGATTCTAATTTGAAAAGCTTTATTGCCTCGGTTCACATTACTCCCATCTCCTTTCAAAAAGCGAATGAGGTTGGGTCCCTTTGTGAAAACTACACAGAAGCGACGGCCACATTACAAGACAGAGGGTGCCCTGAACCCTGGGAAACTGTAGAGTCAAAAGTTTACTTATAGCCATAGATATAAGTCTATGGATGAATTCAAACCAGTCTTTGGATATGGAGTGGATCTTGAAATTTTGGTAGGATGTGATCTAATTTTTATTGAAAAGTGTTGGGTAAGCTGGATAATGAGATGAATGACACATGGCAAAGGAGGGAGGAAGAAAGGTGAGAGTGATATGGAGGCTGAAGAGTGATCCACACATCACACCACCATCTCCAGCAGGGAGGAAGAAAGGCGAGAGCGATGTGGAGGCCAAAGAGTGAGAGGCACATCACACTACCCTCTCCAGCAGGAAGGAAGAAAGTCAAGAGCGATGTGGAGGCCGAAGAGTGAGAGGTGCATCACACCACCCCGTCCAGCAGGGAGGAAGAAAGGCGAGAGCGATGTGGAGGCTGAAGAGTGAGAGACGCGTCACACCACCCTCTCCAGCAGGGAGGAAGAAAGGCAAGAGTGATGTGGAGGCCAAAGAGTAAGAGGCGCATCACACCACCCTCTCCAGCAGGGAGGAAGAAAGGCAAGAGCAATATGGAGGCCAAAGAGTAAGAGGCGCATCACACCACTCTCTCTAGCAGGACTGAAGACTGAATTCCGATCCTGGCCGTTAGTCAGTCCTGAGGGACCACAATGTCCAGGGTGGAGGTCACCTGGCACAACATGACCTTCAAATACCCTGAGCGAGGGATAATATAAGAAGTTTCAACCTCACTCTTCACAGTTCCCTTCCACGGAAACATCACCTAACATTTTCTCCGTCTTTCACAATCCCTTCCTCTCTACCCCTCTGTCTCCCTGTCTCCTTGACTCTGTTTCTCTCTTAACCGGGGGTTTCATGGGCATTTTCTTACCTCTGGGATTATTTATCATCACAGCTAATGCTATGAGAAAAGAAAAACAAAAAGAACAAGTTCTTTTCTGTAATTATATTCACATATTTTTAATCTATGATCTCTACGAATTAGATTCTTCATTAAGAATCCAGATTCAGGTACAAATTATTCAGGAAATAATTCAACAGAACATGACCTAAGAAGGTGGAATGACAAAAAGAGGAATGCCTTCCCGAATTACATCAGGTCTAAAGGAGCCGAGACGCTCCCCCCTTACCATCAGAACTCCAAAGTGTGTGAAGTGGGTACACAGGCAGATCGTCTCACTTGCGTCAGAATCTCTGTGTGCAACACATCCTGATGTGTTCCACCCTCCAACACTCTCTGCTGAAGGAATCGACAAAAAAGTGTGAAAATCACAGCGGGTTGGTGTCTTCTCAATGGTGAGTGAGAAGGTTAGGGAAATCTGCCTCAGTCTTCTCTGCCTTACAGGGGTTATCTGTAACATAGATACCGTTATCAAAGCTACCAATACTCAGAATTATCTAGATTCCTGGAATCACTTTAAGTTGGTGCCAGGTGGGCAAGTTAGTAGTTATTTGGTCAAACTGTGGACTGTTGAGTGCCTCGGGGGCTCTGAAAATATTTGATTCAATTTTTCAAAGTATTTTAAAATAAATGTCTATAAAAGAATACTCCTTTTCAGATATATTACGTGGTAATGAACTCTTTGTAGCCAACACATTTCTTTTTGGAGGGTCAGTCTACATTTTGTTTGGACAGAGCAAGTCTGCTTTCTCGGAATGTGCTATTTCTGTACATGGCAGTCACAGACGCTGAGGAATTATAAGTGGCTTGAACACATTTTATCTTTTATGATATAAATTGGAGTATGAGCAACTTATATGTTGCTGAAGTATTTGAACTATTTATTTGAATAATATTTTAAGATACCAGGTGATATTTTTAACTATTTAAATGAGTAAATTAGGATCTTTAAAAAACTGTACAACTCAAAACCAAACAAAGAATTTTTTTTAATGTATCCTGTCTGGCTTTGAGAAGGACTGCCACTAAAAAGGTTTTAGCCACTTTCAGGATATATTATTTATTTATTTATTTATTTTGTGGGTTTTGGCCGGGGCTGGGTTTGACCCTGCCACCTCCGGCATATGGGGCCAGGGACGCCCTACTCCTTTGAGCCACAGGCACTGCCCTATTTTTTTTTTTTTTAAATCAAGAAAGCCAGAGGGTATTGACACAGGAATGAATTTAGCCACAATAATCCCAGTGAGGAACCCTGAAGGGAGGTGACCCTCTAGGGGATAGACAATAGGAGTTTCAGCCCTTGTATCCCCCCTTGAAGAGATTTCCACCTCTTATATCTAATTATTTGTTTATCCATTAATTTTGCCTTCCTTTCTTGACTGTTGAATACCATTTTGGAGCTGTTCATTTCTTTCAAGGAATACTCATCCATTGTAACGATTCCCTTATTTACACCCCTTTTGTCTGCTGCTCTATCCCCTTATAATTTGAGGTCTGGAATCTGGATTTGAACTTGGATTCCTCGGGTCTATCAGGTGCACCCTAGGAGAAGGAGATTAAGTGTTTGTCTATATTCATCTTAAAGTGGCAATAAAAATGTATACTGAATTGAAACCAAAAGGGTTCTTCAACTGGAAAAGAAAACAGAATCAAGTCTGCCTATTTCTTCTGACAATGACTAAAAAGTTACAGAAATGAGAACTGACTTCCCAAGCTACCTAAACTAACTTTTGCAGCTCAGTTGCCATTTTACACTTGCATGGTGAGTCACTCTGGTTTAGGGTGGAATTAAAGGAAACGGGGGTGTCTAACAATGTTTAAAATTCAGTTGTTATCTATATTAAGACAACCAATATTTTAAAACTTACTGTTTTTGTTCATATCCCAGAAGGCACAGATGGGATGATGCACTTCCTATATTAACATAAGAATAAACATGTGAAACTGTGTTTAAAATGCTGTGATTTAAATATGGCAAAAAGAGTTAAAATGCCAAGGGTTTCACAAAGAAATAGATCAGCCTGAGCTTTGCCAATACAACCTGAAAATGTCAGGCACTTTAGCATCTACAGGGATCTTCTTCTCTTCACAGGGACTTCAAATAAAAATCAGCTATTATCTCATGAGGAATCATATTATCACTGATTTGTAGGTTACCAAATACATATGTCCCATCATTAAACACTGAGTCCAAGACCATTCTTGGCATTTAGCAAAGCTTTTTACATTATAATTACACATTGTCATCAAAATCCCCTTTTATAGCCAAATGTTTACACAAACAAATTGAAAACAGAAACTCAAAGAGCTATTTGTAGACCCCATGCTCACAGCAGCACTATTTGCAATAGCCAAAACACAGAAGCAACCCAAGCGTCTATTCACGGGCAAGTGGAAAAACAAAGGCTGGAATATACGTACAATGGAATATTACCCAGACTGAAAAAAGGAAGAAAATTCCGAGACATGCAACAACACGGATAAATCTTAGAGACATTATGCTAAGTGGAGTAAAGCCAGTCACAAAAGGACAAATACTGTGTACTTCCACTTCCATAACACTCTGAGGGTGGCCACTCACTAACAGACATGGAAAGCAGAATGGTGGCTGCCATGGGCGGGGGGAGGGAAACAGGGAATCAGTACACAAAGGGAGCAGAGTTTCTCCTCTAGAAGATGGAAAAGCTCTGGAGATGGATGGTGGTGAATATACCTTATGTAACCAAACTGGACAGATTCACTGAAATGGTAAATTTTACGTTACGCATATTTTACCATGATAAAACAATAATCCTCCTTTTTAGATGAAGGGACTGAAACCAATGAAGCCAAAGGGCAGAACAAAGAGGTCTCAGGGGTTCGTGACATAGCAGGGTAGCAGGCAGGTGACGTAACTTCCAGTTCTCTCTCTCTGCCTCCCTATCTGCCTGTCTAAAAAGTGGCAGATTCATGACAAGGACGTAAAAGTGAGAAAAACCTCTGCCTCAGTCCTCTGGGACAGCAAGAACCCCCACCTAATTTTATCAGATAAACAGGTGAGAGCGAGCGTAACGAAACAAGAAGAAAAGCAACACTTGCCAAGAGGTTCAACAAGCTAACCGCTCAGAAAGTAAGCCAAATCCCCCGTTTCTTCTTTGACTTGCTTTATTTGAAGTAATAAACATTGTTTCTTAAAAAGAGTAGCCCTTTTCTTTAGTGTCATTCTCCTTTTGACTCCTGAGTCCCAGATGAGACAAATTTCTCCCCAGCTGCTGCTCTTTTCCTATGACCGCTGAGCTCAGCCCGACAAGCTGTTCTCCAGTTCTCGAAATCTGGTCCCTCATGAAAAGGGCCAGTTACTTTTTATGAGGTAGGTCTGATCATTCTCTGAAATAATCTGACTCTGTCCAGTTGCTCTTGGTAGCATTTTCTTACCTGAGTTCCTGTGTGTTTGATTTTAATTTGAACAGGGTCCCTGAGATCCTGGATGGTCACGTTCCCAATGCTGCATGCCATCACATAACTCACTAAGGTTTTACTTTGGGGTCCTACGTCCTTTGGAAGACAAAAAAAAAAAATTGCATGTGTTAGAAGGTACACACTTTTATTTTACTTTGGTGCTCCAAAATAAGCAAACTGTCAGCAATTTTTACACTTAAGATCTTTGATTCTAGAACATCCTGTTTATAACATCAAATTGCTGGCTTTCCTGAAGGAGCTTTGCTATTTCCCTTATTATAATAAATACGTTGAGGGAGTGTTACGAGTCAATATTGTAGGGCAATGTTCATAAAACTCCATTCTTGATTGCAGATTGCGGTGACTGATGTCAGCCTGTTAACATCTGAAACAATGCAAGCCCATAAACAATATAAACTCATAAAAAGCTGTGAAACAATTAGATCATTTCCCTACTCTAGAAAATAGATGAAGTGCTTTTCCTTTAGAGAAGTATGAAGGAAATATGGTGTGGAAAATAAAAAGGAATTCATCTTTGACATCCATGCCAATAGCCTGACGTGTTGACTAACTTACCCCTAAATGTAATTTAGGATACTAGGCTGAATCCGCGGAGTCCACCTTGATGGAAGGCTAGCAGGACATGAAATCTATGCCACACAATGATTTGGACCAATATTTTTTCTTCCCTTTGTGTTTGTTGTCAAACCTCCTGAATTCCTCTCCACATCACAGCTTATCAATCAGTTGTTTGGGAATACCTGAATGATTTCTTGAATTTCAAACAAAACTCAACATCCAGAATATAGCTTTTTATTAGTTTTATGTAGTGGTCATTATCAGTCCAAGCAGCTACCTGGTGATACCCAGGCTTTCATTAAAAAATACTCCCCTTATCTACTATGGTAGGAAGCTACCATGGAACCCTTAATATGTTTTTCACTATGCTATAAACTTCAATCCAAACGTGTGTTTCCTACTATCAACTTTGATTGGCAGATATTGAAGGAGGAGGATGTAAAGTAAAAAAAGAACAGATTCTTACAGCTCTGGGAGTTGTCTCAAACTCTTCCCAACTTCACATTTTATGACACCTTTGCATTTTTTATATTATTTTTAAAGGTGATATTATCATAAGCCTTCAATTTTAATAATTTTAACAAGAGCAGTGGTTATGTGTTCATAGCTGTAAAATCTGATAAATTATGTTTTTATATGAAGGTTTTTATATAGCTTATTCCTAAAACATTTGTTAACAAAATTTTTAAATTTTGGAGTTAATTGCTATCGAAGATTCCATGGTGTTCCCTTCCCTTATGTATAAGCTATTTGGCCATTCCTCTATACATGATTGTTTCTATTAGAAACAATTCTGTTTGGCCTGAGACTTGCTGTTTTCTGTTAGGTAGGTCACATTGTTTGATATACATGGGTATCTCAAATTTAACAGATAACTTTTATTTTTTAAAAAATGGCTCGGCAAAACTGCTCAAGATTATATTTACAAAGGCATCCAGAGGTCACCAGTGTTTGCTGGCAGTGGACCTTTTAGTATCTAGAAATGATGCCAATAAAAATGATAATATGTGCTCAGCACAATGCCATCTAACTCTGCGGATGTGTGGAGGCCAAAGGTCACTTGAAATACTAATGGGAAAACTGATTAAAGCCAAGAATGCTTTTCACTATGTAAACAGAGCTTCCTGCTAAATTAAAAAAAAAAATCTTTTCCTTTGGTGTATAATTTCTTTAACAGTATAAATGACTAGGGAACATAAAATATTTAGCAAAAGGAATAATAAATAGTAACTTCTTTGCTAATTCAATTTCTAAGTGTATCATGCACATTGTAGCCTAATTTATTTTAAAAATTATAACAAATATATCTTTTAAAAAGCATATTATCAGAAATAAAATAAACAATTATGTCAGAAATTTCTGTTTCTAAAAATACAGTCAATTAATTTTTCAAAAACTCCCAATATATTTCAAAAGAATCTAAACTTTTATTTTTACCTTTGAGCAAAGAAACTTCACTTGCAATGAACATTAATTTAATGAATGCTTACCTGGAAAAGTCCAGTTTTGTTGAAGAAGGTAAACTGTGCTCTTCTAACTAATACAGAATTTTCTGGACTTAAATTCTCAAGTAGGTTTGGAGGTAAAATTACAGAAGCCAGTGGATCCATTTGTCTGTTCTCAAAATCCATCTGTCACACATATAGAGATGGTATTGGTTGAGTAATCACACCAACTTGGTAATGACAACTTAATCCACATGCTGAGTAAGACGAGAGAGCATTGCCAAGCATCAAGTTAGCTACCACTGAGGCTTCCCTTTATCTGAACAGCAGTCATTCAACTCCCGGATATACCCCCTACAATCAGAGCCATTTAGGTTGTGCTTGTGTGAAAGAGGAGAAAAGTCATTGCTTTTAACCAAGGCTAATAAATCTATAAATCAGTCAACATTTTCAAATGCAAGAATTATATTTAGTATAATCAGATTTTGAGGTTTTCTCAAGACACTTAATGAAAGATAACTCCAGAGAAAAACAGAGAGAGAGAGACACTGAAGTTAATGTGCTGACTGCAGAGACCTGGTTATCTCTGCAAAGAGACAATAACTGAAGTTTCGTGAATGCTCTAGGACACCGTTCTTCCTGAAACCATAGCTCAGACCAAAGGATGCTTTCTTGCCAAGGGCCTCGGAATGATTGAAGGTTGATCAAGTTTCCACTTACAACTGTAAAATAGAATTACTCAAAAGAGTCCCTAGTCTACAGTTGAAAAAAGGTCTTTTCTGTATTCTGATTGTAGATTTTATATATTTTCAGTTTGATCTATCTCTATAGCTGTTATGCTCCACACATACACTCCACCAGGTCAAGAATGATGCTTCATTCATTTTGTTTTCCCTGGTGGCTAAAACTGTCTGGCACATAGTGGGAGCTTGAAAATTACTGGCTGAAGTGTCCCTTTAATGTGCCAGGAAGCATGACACTTGCCCCAGCTTACTTGTCCACACTTGCTGCCATCTGCATTTCCAGACCTCCACATCATTTATTCTCCAAGTGTGATCTGCAAACCACCGGCATTAGCAATACCTGGGAACTCGGTAAAAGTGCAAATTGAGAGGGCCTACCCAGGACCTATTCAATTAGAAACTCTGGGCATAAGGCCTAGCAAACACTCTTAACAAGACCTCCAGAAGATTCTAATACTCAGTTTGAGAACCACTAGCAAAGAAAATCCTCCCTGCTTCTCTTTACCTTTGGGTCCTTAAGAAAGCTTCCTTGTGATTAAACTGACTGACCCTCACCCTTAGAGGCAAGACAGTGGCCCTACTCTTGCTTTACATAAACAAATTGAAAACAGAGACTCAAAGCGCCACCTCTTGCAAGAAGCTCAGCTAGCCACCTTGGCATCAATCTGGATACTTCTGCAAGACCTTGTACCTACTGCTATAGTTAGACTGAGCCAATCTTCAGACTTAATCGGCACCTACTGGACCAGGATTTCTTTGAAGTTGCCATCACTAAGTGATCAGCAAGTTTTTTATACTTTAGTTAATTAATTAACATTACGGAAAATGCTGACTCATTACCTGAAAATAGGATTCATTATTGCTTGGAAGACCAATGCTAAAATTTGAAATTCCATTTGTTCCTGGGGACAAGGATGATACTCCAAGAGCCAGATTCCGAGTTGTGATATTCACATGTTGTGTGCTATTGAGGTCTATCTTGAAGGCCAATTCATCGATTGTTTTTAAAGCTCTAAAGAAATGATAACGATACCACTGTTAAGTAATACAAAGGTACATGAACATATGTGGTTTGCTGCATGGTAAAACACAAACCACATAAAATTGTATTTTAATTTTCTGATCTCAACATGAATACCCCCCAAATTAGTCCAAAATACAATAATATGAGTTAAAACAGAACTACAGTGATGGATGCATCCTCAAGAGAAATATCTGCCTTAAGGAAAATCAAAAGCTAAGTTTTTCTAAAAAGGTTTTTTTTTTTTTGGCTTGGGATGGTGGCTTACACCTATAATCCCAGCCTTTTGGGAGGCTGAGGTGGAAGACTTGCTTGAGGCTAAGAGTTCAAAACTGGCAATATAGTAAGACCTCATCACTATAAAAAATTAAGTAAAAAAAAAAATTAGCCAAGCATGGTGCTGCATGCCTACAGTCCCAGCTACTTGGGAGGCTGAGGCAGGAGGATCACTTGAGCCAAGGAGTTGGAGGTCACAGTTAGCCACTGCACTTCAGCCTGGGCAATAAAGATCCTGGTTCTAAAAAAATGAAAAATGAATATTATTTCTCATTCATCTTAGCCTTTCTTTCCTTACATGAAAAATACCCTCTGTACCTTATAACTTACTGAGAATCAAAGGAAATAATGTGGTGTTTTATGAACTGTAAGATGCTGTAAAAATGTTTACTAATTTTTAGAAAAAGTATTTTAGAGACTAGATTTTAACAAATATGAAACTTTCATCAAAAAATGTTGAATAAAAGGAATAAAAAAATGTTAAACACCTCAGTATAACATACTAACTGAAATAACTATATACATATTGTTTTTTTTAAAAAATGAAATACTGATTATGCTACATATATAGTTTATAGTAAACGATTTTAAAATTGCACATGAACTTTATGGACATCCTGTATATGTATATACATACACATATTTTTTTTTGCCAGAACACAACTATAGTTGATTTTTTCAAACTGTATTTCTCAAACAATAAAATAAAATAAGTTTTAACTTCATGCGATGAATGTCCTTGCAAACTATCAATGTACCTTTTTTGAAATTTGAATCATAAAGTCTAGGCACAAAGTCTTTCTCATTCAGACAGGTGAGAAATTATGTAACATCATATCTACCCAATAAATATTCCAAAAAAAGAAAAAGACTTACTCAGAAGAAGACTCAAGCAAGTCACTATCTGAACTGCTTAAAATATTAGAAAATATATTCATTAGAGTTGAGCCAAGCGTTATGTCAATGTTTTCTTCATTATTCACAATTCTTTTGACCTGTTCCACGATGTTGGTAATATCAGCTGAGGTCAAGTTCTGCCCATCAGCAGTCATATTTAAAATCTCATTGGCAACTTCATTTGCTTCCGCTAAAAAAAAGAAAAGGAAGAAGACACAACATACAACATTTTACCTGCATATTTTGTACATCTCTAAGGATTTAAAGTACGATGTGATATTTTGCTTTAAAGTTGAAGGAGGAAAGTAGGGTTCTTATGTGTACTCCCTTTCACCATCTTCACAGAGCAGTAATACAGTAGAACCTCTCTAAGTTGACCAACCATGGGACTGTAACAAACTAGCCACAATACAGAGATGGTCAACATAGGGAACTAGGCCCACGATACTGACATGTGCATGTGGTCAATGTCCACATGAACGACCTACGAAAATTAGGTCAACTTAAGGAGATGGTTAATGCAGGGAGGTGGTCAACTATGAAGCTTCTATTATATTTATTTTCCTTTTTTTTTTTCAAAATATTAAAGAGGTACAAATCTGGTTACACAGATGACTTTTGTAATGACTGCATCACAGCTATAAATGTGCCCATCACCCAAATAGTGCTCGTCATACCTGTTGGGTATGTATTGGCCCAGCCTCTCCTCTGCCCTCCTCCTTGCTTGATTTCCACTGAGTTTTACTCCCCCCTGTGCACATATGTGCCCATTAGTTAGTTCTAGTTTAATAGCAAGTACACGTGGTGTTTATCCATTCTTTAGATACTTTACTTAGGATAATGGTCTCCAGTTTCATCCAAATTGTGGCAAAAGGCATTAATTCATCCTTTTCATGACTGAATAGTATTCCATTTTTTTTTTCCCCAAGTTAACGTGAGGGTACAAATAACTAGGTTACAATGTTTGCATTTGTTAGGTGGAGTCCCTCCTATAGGTGTGCCCTGAACCTAAGAGGTGTGCCATATACCCTTACATTGCGTCCATCAAGTGGGAGGGCCCCAATCACCTCCTTCATTCCCCTCCCGCCCAACACGAACTGAGTTCAGTTCCTCTCCCACGTGGATATGCATTAGATCATCCACTGGATTCACATTAGTATTGAAGTGCTCCTTTTCTTTATACACAGAGACTAACTTCCCTCTTAAGTAAGATACAAATAACTTGGAGGGCCCAATGATCATCTGTTGTTATAAGAGAAATGCCCCCAGAATCATTGAATAAGTATGTATTTGCAATTTTAAAACAAAATGAAATTACAACACTGATACCAGTATCAATTTATGTATTAGTTTAATGTCTTCTCTGGAATTTTCTTACTATTTCCAATCTCTTTCAGAATGAATAGAACAGAAAGTTAGAATGAGGAAAGAAATGTATTTTCTATCTTAATGAAACAATCATTTGCCTGATTGTTAACACTGAAGTAGTATTACACAGAAGAACAGGTCTGAAGACAATGGAAATGTGAAGCAGGAAGTCATTTCGTTTTATCCTTGAGAACTGAAGAAAAATTGCGCACTTACGTAAACAGTTAGAGATATCAGGGAGCCCCCAGTAGGCTGATGAGTTGGCTGCATTGTAATGACTATGGAACAAAAAAAGATACTGTAACTATGGTGTAAATGACATCAGAACTGACAAAATACATTAATAAGTTTTAGGATTTGCCTTGATATCTAGGTAAATTTAATTTATAAGCAAAACTGTAATGATTTGAAATAAATATCATATAAAAAATTCTTATTGGGAAAAAAATCAGTAGCATACATCATCATGGACAGTAGTGCTTTAAGAATTTGGTAGGTAAAATCTGATTTTTCTTTCATATAAACGTGTAAAGGAGATTATAATCCACATTTTATAGATGAGGAAATGGATTTAAGTCAAAGAATATTCCAAGGTCACACTCCAGGAAGAGGTGGAGTTCAGACTCAAGTCTATAAATCTTCCAAGTCCCTTCTTTCCTTCCTACCAAGTGTCAAACAGCATTAGATACTTACACTTACGTAGTTTACATTTCTGAATTCCCTCCAAGAACACTCTAATTGGGACTGGGAAGGAGGGGAGGCACTGAATTTGACGGGCTATAATCCCTGCCATAGTCTTGTCTCTTAGGGTTCTGGTCAACATTTAGGAAAATCTATATCCTGACAATTTCCCTCAGCAGATCCCCCAACCTGGATCTCATCTTTATTTGCTCTCTGCCTCCTTTCCCACCATCACAATAATCACTCAAAATCGTTTAAAAGTTTTGGATTTTACAGTGCATGCTGCAAAGCTTTCAGGGACCTGGTTCATCCATACACAAGGTGCTGGGCTCTGTTGCCACCCTTTGGTTTCAAAATTCTTCAATCTTTGTTTGGAGACGACTCTTAGCAGATGGCTGGGAGGGAAATAGTATCTTTCTGGATAAGTTATCTACTTTATTTCCCAGGAGAGTATGAATAGGCGTACAGACACACAGATTCCTGCCCTTCTCTCCACCCAGTACACATGTAAGAGAAATCCTCCAGCAAATGTAACTCCGCGAAGGTAAGTAATGGAGAGTTTTGCTGGCAAAAGCCAATGAAAGCATTACCAGGTCCGTAAAGCAGAAGAGCCAGACTTGTCTGGACAGTCTAAGGAGTATTCGGAAGGTACGATGTCTGGCCAGAAATAGCCCTTGGGTTCCTCCTCAGCAGGACACAAATCTACATGAAAGTGAGAATCAACCAAATATTCATTCATTCTTTGAAGTTAAAGTTGCAGATGAAAGCAAAAGGGCAATCCTGTTAATTAGGGATTTATTTCATGTCATACTAAAATAGTAGTGTTTTATGTTCACGACATGTAAAAAAATGAGAAATTAGGAAAAACAAGCATTGAATACGTTTCAGAGATGAAAAGAAGTATATCTTTCAAAACCATTGAATAAAAAATGTTATGTGAAGATAAACATGAAACACATTATCATTCTCATGCAAATCATTTGCAGATAACATTAGTAAAATAAATTTTATTTGAAAATGAAACACTACGGAAATGAAAATAATCCTGAAAAATTCAAAATGTCATTTGATCTTTTTAAAAAGGGGAAAGCCTAGAATATAGCACATCAACCCTGTCATCAATGAGTTGTCAGCGTATTTTATAGAAATACTCCAGCTGCTCTGAGATTACCCATTGCCTGGAAGCTTATCAGGTAAATGGCAAGAAGGCACTTGTGAGCAAATGCCATGCCTTATCTTCCCTTCTTTATCCCCAAATTTATCCCAATTTTTCTTTGAAACTCTCTGGGAAAGTGTCACAACATAAATGATTCAGATTTTGCAATTAAAAAAAAATCAAAGTAATAGTGATCCATAAGCAACAATAAGTTGACTGAAAAACAGCAAGTTATACTGGACTGAAAGAAACCAATATTATAGTCAAAAACTGGAAATCCACATAACTTTCCCATTTAAAGTCTAAACTTTAAAACGGTCCGGTTTGGGCCTTTTATTTCTAAATTGGCAGAAAGTAGAAACTTTTCTCCACAGACCCATGTGCAGGAAAACAATAAAATATAGAGTTTAATTTAAGTAGCATAAAGTGAATGTCCAGAGGAATGCAGAGAGACTTGTCCGGGGATCCTCTGTCCTCTGAGGACACAGGGTAGCTGGTCCTTCCAGGGCTCATCAGTCAAATATAAACTACCATTTGGCAAGGTCCTCCTTTGCAGAGACTTCTATATGGAAAAGAGTAACAGGCCATGCTTTCCCTACTCCCCAAAGCACTGTTTGTTAGGTAGCAAGTATTTTCCCACAGAGGCTTGGAAACGGTTTATTATCATCATATTATTACTTGCTTTCATCCGTCTCTGTGAGTTCTCTGTAATCACGTACATCAGCACAATGGAGACTGCCTGGTTCTTTACTACGCTGTGATTCTGACTTTAGTCATAATCACTGTCATCCAGGCTGAGGAATATTTGCTTCCTCTACTTCAATCTCCTGATCGTAAACAGTCAATGTTTTCTTTGACCTCTACTCATGTACCGATTCACCATCATGCAACAACAGTACAACAATTTGCTTCTCTTGTCCACATTTTTGAACATTTGTCTTCCTAAAATATTCCCATCAATATTCATTCAAAAAATTACAGTATTCAAGTCCCAGGGAATGTGCTGGGATCTGGGGGCAGGTGGGAAGTAAGGATTAAAAGAAAAACCAAAACATGATTTTAAGACAGAAATTATCATTTAAAGAAAATATATATAAGAACATAAATACATCCAGTCAAATACTAGGGACTTCTAATGTGTATAATGTTGTAGGTATGCTGACAATATGAAGTGGAGGCGCAAAGGTGGTGATGTCCATTTCTAAGTGATGACCTCAGAAAAGGCTTCATAGAATAGGTGATTCCAGCTCTGTCTTTAAAGATACACAGGTGATAATCTGATGGACAGTGGGAGGAGAGAAAAGCAGTATAGGCCAAGATATATTATAGATATGGAAAGGAGTATGGCCTATTTAGTGAAGTAGAGGTAGTGCCACATGTGTGTCTGGAGATTAGGGTGTGAATGGCGTCCAAGTGAGACTTTATTCTAGGTCTAAGAGAACGCCCACCTTCCTGGTGTACGGCTACAAAGACAGTGGAATTGTTAACAGAGAGGAAACAGAAGAAAAGGAGATGTTTTACAATAACAAAGTGCCTTCTATATGATCTACCACATTAGAGTTCATATATGTCCTATATGAACATATACATAAATACACACACACACACTCCCTTTATCCCTAAGTTATGGTCAGGGTCAAGGTTGTTCTGGCATTTTGCTCATATATTCTTAATGTTTTCAAAATATTGAAATATTTGATAAAATAAAGTATCAACTGTCATCTGCCTACTTCATTCCCTTGCATTCCTAAGATGCTAAGCTGATTCCTTTTTTTTTTTTTTTTTTGGCTGTTTCACTTATTATAAGATCACTACTAGGATAAATTTCAACAGAAAAATAAATTTTAACATAATCAAATAGCACATAAAGGAAGAATATGTGTTTTTTCAATTAAACCCACCTACATAGTCATGTAAAATGCATACTATAAAAAAATTAAAGCCACTTACCCATTTGCCTTACATTCACTGTATATAGTAACAAACCCTCATCCAGGGACTCATTATTTTTTAAGAGCTTCTGCTGGATGGTTCTTCCTTCTAAGTTAGTATTGTTGGTAGCATTGTAAACAAGAAGGGCCCAAATCACCAACCTAGGGAAACATTTCAGATAGATTTATTGCTAGAATTGTTGATTAATTGGTTATTATATGGTGGGAAAAACATTTGGACATGGAGGGACACCCAGGAATATTGAGACTTAAGAGATGCACCACGGTGCTCACAGACTTTCTCTGTTGTTGTGCACACTACCAAATATACTGCAATAGGAATCGATTCTGTGGGATACTGCGTGTATAATTCAATCATATCACCCCATCAATTTACAGAAATATTTTAATACCAATAATAATATATTATATGTTAATATTTGTATAGGATACACACAAGAAAGGGCTGTACTTCTGGTTAATTCCACATTATTCATTTATGGCCAAAAATAAAGTATATAAAGAAAAATTAGAATTTAAACTCATTTAAATTTTGAAATTATTGAGAGCATTATTGTTTACAAATGTGGCAAAATTTCTCCAGGATAGTGACAGATGATTTTCCATCTTCCTGAGTATTTTGTATGGTGAAAAGTTACCGAATAAGTCCTGAAGATATACTTTGTGAACAGCAAGCCTATTACTGAAGAAAGTTATAAAATATCTGATCTTGAAGACCTTTAAAAGAAAATTATCTCTATGGTAAGCAAAGAGATGTATCTTAAAAGCCCCAACAGATTTTTGGTTCTACAAATTAAAGGAACATAATTTTCTGCTTAACAATAATCATTGTTACTGCAGAAAATCAAAACTTAAACTCTAAGATAAAATCAAATGACATTTTTTTGTCAAGCAGAGGAGAAATATTTTCCCCTTATATGGGAAAGCTCATATTACAACATAACTTTTATCTTCTCCTTATTCTGAGGAGAAATGAACAACATAAGACAAGGCATTGTATTATCAAGATTGGTCACTGTCCACATGCCAAAGATAAAGCAGCAGGATTACTTTTAAAATAACCATCAAGGGCCAGGCATGGTGTCTCACGCCTGTAATCCTAGAACTCTCAGAGGCCAAGGCAGGTGAATTGTCTGAGCTCATAGGTTAGAGACCAGCCTGAGCCAGAGCAAGACCCTGTCTCTAAAAAATATATAGCTGGGAGTTGTGGCGGGTGCCTATAGTAGGCTGAGGCAGGAGAATTGCTCGAGTTTGAGGTTGCTGTGAACTATGATGCCATAGCACTCTACCGAGGGCGACAAAGTGAGACTCTGCCTCAAAAAAAAAAAAAAAAAAAAATCCATGAAATACTCAGCAGAGAAGCAGTGAAATATTTATGACATTCTGTGAATATAAACAAACATTAAATAGAGTAACATTAAACAGTGAAGTAAATAGTGGAGTAAAATCCATGACATACTCAGCAGAGAAGCAGTGGAATATTTATGAAATTCTGTGAATATAAACAAACATTAAATAGTGGAGTAAATATTCCACTCTATTTCATTAGAAAATAGAGTGGAATATTTATGAAATTCTGTGAATATAAAAAAACATTAAATAGAGTAATATACTTTTGGTGCTACATAAATAAGAAGAAATAAGGTAAAATAGTTGCTATTTAAGGCTAGGAGAAATTGAAGAATAACTCGACTTCTCCTCTCTTAAATATGTCTGCTCCTTTTCAGGACAAAATGTTGTACTGTTCTCACAATTAACTCCAAAGAGCTTTGTATCTTTACAGTGCTCTACTGCTTAACATTCATACATAAACCATATTTTCGGATGAGACAAACAGACATAGGAATGTAACAGTGAACTGGGATATCTTAATTTTTGAAATAGCCTATGGGGCGGGGGAAGCATCCCTTGATTAAATTATTATCTGAAGATAAGCTTTGCCACTCCAGTTACCGAGACCATAGGAGTTGGCAATGTGAACTTTTATTCATCTTGCATATTGAGAACATAATTAGTACAATGTATTGTGGACAATACTGAATCCCTAAACTCAAGCGAGTCAAGAATAGCCGTGTATTTTCACAGGTCTTATCTGCGCTGTTTTCCTCTCTCATCCTGAAAACAGAAACCATTTTATGGTTCTACACAGCCAAGTTCTATCTGTTCTTACCATCGGCCATTCTTTATTTGAACAAATCAGTCTCTGTGGCTTTGGTTTCCTGTCTGTCTAGGTGGCAGAGTATGATAGCATTACGTGAAGCTTTGGTCTGTGTGTTATGTGATACAATCAAGTTGAAAGGGAAAGTCTGAAAAAAAGGAACATGTGTAAAACTAGTAGACTGTGGTTTTGAGAAAAAAACTATGTAAGACTCTAAAAATTTATCACTAAGCGTAAGAGCGATAAGAGCAGCAGAGAAGAGAAAAGAAGAGGAAGAAAGGCTGTACAAATGAATATTAAAATGCCAAGAGTTCATACCAAAAATAAATAAATAAAACAACTAAATGTGCAGATTCTTCCCACATGCATGCTCTTAATTCATTCTTCCTCTAAGTGTTTCTGACATTACTCATTGGGAAGACAGGACTAGGAGACAGATTCCATGAATTTTAGTATCTTTCGAGTGATAGTTTCTGGGGTGTTGACACATACTGATGATGGCTGGTCTGGGTATTAACAGGTAGGAGAACCACAGTAAATAAACCAGAAAGCGAATGCAGAAGAGGGGCCACCATTACTGACACCCCAAACTAGCGTTGTCCCAATTGTGAGATGAAGTACCCAACAAAGGGATCAAGACTGTTGCGGTATGTGACTGAGGTCTCAATATGATCTGGCAGGAGGGGTGGAAGAGAATAATCTCCTCTGTCTCCAGGTCATAAAGGAAAAGGAATACTGTTAGAAATGAAAACACCTTTCCTAATCAGATGGCTCAATCCAGTCTGCTGAATATACATACAAAAATAACACGGGCTAATACAATGTCAAAAGAAAACAATAAGAAGAAAGCTCTCTCATTGACTCTCACATGAAATTTTATTCCCATCCTCTCATAGTAAGACTATGTCACCCAAAAAGAAGCAATCTCCATCGTCAGGGTGGTATATCCATAACCTCAATTCCATGGGTTGAAATCCAGCAAGACTTATGAGAACTTTTGCTTTTCAACAGAGTTTTTTAAAAAAATTCTGTGGAGATCCAATATACTATCTGAATCCAACTAAATTTATTCCATTTAGAAAGGAATTTAGGTTGTTTTCATTTTATGTCGCTCTGAGCATTTGATCTTCATATGCCAATTGGTCAAAGATGCTGGACGTATCTATTAAATTAGAGTATTTATTAATTACTCTTCATGAGTAAGTCATGACCCTGATAAAAGTTTTAAAATGAGGACTTCAGAAAAAAAGCTGATGGCTTTAAAGTTTAAAAACATGTTGGCATCTATTTTTCATATTCTTAGGTGTTATCATATATAAATATTTTGCTAAAATAAAGCTATTTTCTTTGGAAGTCTCTTTGCAATTTCAAATAAGAGAAGATGGGTTACCATAAATAACCTGGAAATACTAAAAATAATAATCTATCCATTTTAAAATAATTCTGAATTATTTTTCATCAGTCTGTTTTAACAATAGGAAAAAAAAGTGTTCTTTAGTGCTAAAGATATAATTAAAATGAGCTGTGTGATTAAAATTTTCTCTCCTATCTCATTGTTTTCATTTCTCTACCCAATAGTCAAAGCAGCAAGAAAGAGAAAGAATGTTTTACTTCTCGTTAAATTTGTTGGTGTTACCTTTGATCATTTGCAAGACTTCTCTTGAATTTAATCTTGTCCTCTCCCGTGCTCTGGTGAAAACTGTAACGATACATGTATTCGTTAATAAACCCCATCCCAACACCATCAAACACAAAATTAGAAGAGCTAAAAGAAAGAGACAAACAGGACATTCTACGCCAATATTTCCTGAAGATCCCCAATGCGTACGAGTGCACTAAAGAACAGATGGTCTCATGAAGAAACCTGCTCCAGTTCCTTGGATAATGTGCTTCCTGAACTTGTCTCTGTTATTGCATATTAGGTTTACAGAACATATGTTTGAGTTATAAAATATACTTAAGAAAATTAGTTTAGTATGAAACTGTAAAAATAAGGTACAGAGGAGGATATCGGGCAATACCAATTGCTAAAGATGTAGTAGAGAATTTAAATAGAAAAACAGTGAGAGATAATCTCAAGAAGCTAGGTTGCAATCAGAATGTAGATGTGCAAGGTCAGATCTGGTAGAACAGTGGTCTCGAACCTGAAGTACACGTAGCCCCATGTGTCTCCTTGGCCTCAAGGCCACGTGTGGCCTTCAGATCCCCACGTGTGGCCTCTCGACTGAATCTAAACTCCACAGAACAAACCCCTTTATTATAATAGTTGTTCTGTAAAATTTGGACTCAGTTAAAAGGCCTCACTTAAGGATCCACAAGGGCACATGTGGCCCTGAAGCCACAGGTTCCCCACCCCTGTGAGGTATGACAAGGAACTAATAGCTTCTATTTGTACTATCTGATTTAAATTTTTGACACATTTTAACATGTTGTTGTAGGGATTCAGTTGCATCACCCTTACACACACGCACAGTGTTTTTAAAACATAAATATATATTTGGGACTACATTTTTGAAATGACTGGAATGAATGCTCAAAAACAATTAAAAATCATTGCTG
The DNA here is from genome assembly GCA_963573935.1 of Arctocebus calabarensis. Classification (NCBI taxonomy): domain Eukaryota; kingdom Metazoa; phylum Chordata; class Mammalia; order Primates; family Lorisidae; genus Arctocebus; species Arctocebus calabarensis. The sequence goes on from CAUYON010164989.1 coordinate 33,255, forward strand.
TGGCAATAAGGCTTTTTGTGCAAAGAAATAAAACATAGTTGTTTTAGAAAGATTATCAATATGGTACGTGTGTCTGTGGGCATTTGGGTGTGGGTTCAGTCACAGAAAGAGTGCACACTCAGCATTATTTAGGCACAAGCTTTAACTTCTCAAATTATTCATTCTCTTAACTTACCTGATATTAACCACATAAACAGTGTAGTTCCAATTCTGGAAGGTTGAATTGAGCTAAGAAACACAATAGAAAAGGATGAGCTGTGGTAATACTTTTTTTATTATTATTATTAAATCTGAATCAAAATTCTCCCTTCCCCAAAGATAAACTGTTATTAGAATAAGACCCTGGGAAACTGTTGGAAAGTTAGAGGAGTAAGAAGTAAAGGTAACAGTCACTAGAGCTTTGTATGCCAAGAACTTGACAAATGTTATTTCTTTTCATTCTCACAACCAATGAATCAGGTATTAACCTACCCCCAACCACACCTTAGTTTCTTATATATATAGAAACAGAGCTTCACAGACCGGAAATAGTTCACCTAAAAAAAAAAATCACACAAACAGGAAGTAGTAGATCCCAGATTGGAATCCAAGTCTGTGTTTGGCAACACTATTATTTCCTCTCTAACCCATATTATAATACAAAGATTATCACAATAAATACCTCCCTAGTCTTTATTTATCAAACATGGAGGTGCACTAAAATGTTTGGTAGTAATTTACATCTCAGAAGTATATTAGGAATAAGAAAAATTATAAGTCAACAATACAAAACTTAAAAAAACAAACAAAAAATAAGCTTGACATTATTGGAACCATGTTAATTACTGTGTTCAGCGGCTCTCAGCACCAGACTCTTTACTCAGGCAATGGATTCCTTTCAATATCAACAAGAAGCTTTCCTGCCGCTGTGTCCAATACCAGTGCAAAATAGGATTTCTTCACTGACATGAGACTTTCCTACTTATAAATCACCTCTGAAGAATTCTTTAGGTCTTGTTTCATACACACATTTAGCCTTCCTTGTAAACATTTCTAAAACTGAATGTAAATTTTAGGAAATTCTGGCAAAAAGGTGTTAAAATTATTTTTAATTGTAAACAGTATGAATCAGGGACACCATTTATGTTTTCTCTATTATCAAGTATCTGCTTTGATTTCTCGCATCTTAAATAAAAAAATGTCTGGTAAATTTTCGCTTCAGATAAGAATCATGCTATGTTGAACACCATGCACGAAATAAACAAAAATGTAAAATTATACACTGCCTAGCATAAACTTTCTAATGAATGCTAAGTTCAGAATTAATATCATTACCCGTGGCTTGTTTGAGGATAAAAATAAAAGTATGTCCTCTTTTGCAATCATTGTGACTTTGTACAAAACAAAAAGAACACTGGAAAGAATATGGGATGCAAGAATATACTCTTTCTATTAAGTTCGTTCACTCTTCCTATAGAAATTAAACACATCTCCTAGTGTTTGAGTTACTAATGTTAATGTGGTGTTTCAAAAAGTCAACAGTAGCATTTTTCTTCGATTTCCATCAGAAAATTTCACTTTCTTCCTCAATTTTGTAACTGAGTTGTTAATTACACACTATTATTTCCTATGGTCAACTTGTTTTAATAGGCATTGCCTTCAAAAATAACAATGTTTCCTATAGGTTGTTTTTCAAATGTGTGTGTGTGTGTGTGTGTAAATAATCCCCACTACTGGGGTGATGCCTGTGGCTCAAAGGAGTAGAGCAGTGGCCCCATACACTGGAGGTGGTGGGTTCAAACCCATCCCCAGCCTAAAACTACCAAAAAAAATTAATAATAATAGTATAATCACCACTATTTCCCAGTGTCTGGTTTAACTTTCTGTTATTGCCAAAAACACATTTATCAGACACCTACTACATAAGAACATCCATTTTTCTTACTTTAGAAAGCATAGGCTAGTAATTTTATTCGGAAAAAAACCAATGTTGAAACTTTAATAGTACTTTATATGTAAGAAGAAGTACACTCTCACAATATGCTGTAGGTAGGAAATGAAATAACAGAAAAAAATAGAAAGCTCTAGAAAATAACTTTTTGAGATTATTGTTGAGAAGAAGAAAACAGAAAAATCCATAAGTTGTATTTGTAGGAATGATGAGAAAATAAATTTTTAAAAAATTAGAAACTACTTATGTATTGCTTTTGACCGGTAGAAGATTGGTTAACTAAATTGTAACTAAAATGTTCATCAACAGAAGACACACTCAGCAAATGACTAGGAAGCCGCACAGTGTAATATTATGCGTTGTGCAAAAAAAAAGGGAAAAGGGGCAGAAGTTCTCTGAGTATTCAGGTTGTAAATCTGACAACAACAAAAACGAATACAGAGAGACATGGTGTGTAAAGTGTACTATTTTCAATGTAAAAGGGAAATAAGAACCTACTGTTTGATTTTGTGTGCACAAAGAAATCTAGAAAAACTCAAGAGAAACTAACAGTGATGTCCAACTCACTCTTGGTAATTGGGGATGGATCCAGGGAGATGAGTGGCAGAGATGAGGAGGTGACTTTCATGGTATGTCCTTTTTGTACTTTTTGATTTTGATAAAATATTCAAACAAAAAAATAAGAGCTCTATTTTTAAACATATAGCTAATGCTATTTCCATTTGTGTAGTACTTTTCTTATTTAAGACACTGACGTAGTCTATTAGTTTCTTATCTTTTATTCAAGTGTACCTCTTTCTATGCATAAGCACAATACCTCCCTGACTCTATATCTTATGTTTATAATGAACAGTATCTGTGTTTCAGAAAGATCTGTGGATTCAGTTACCCAGAGTATTTTCCATATTTCCAGAAGTTAAAAGTTTAAAGAAAAAAAAAAAAGAAATTTTCCAAGTTCCAAGTTCACTTACCCATTCTGCCACCTTGCTCTGTACTTTTACCTCAGGGTGACGAAGGATGTTTCGAATCACTACAGATATTCTATAGATAATTCCATCTGCCCATTGGAAACAGGATTAGTCCGTTACTTATATTTGACAGTCATAGGATTATTAAACAATTTAAATTTGCAATCGCATACATGTTTATTTCATCACATAATTTTATTCATCATCACACAATTTAGAACGCAAGTTAAAAGAAACACCTACATACGCACAGAAAATTAGAGGTCATTTGATAGCAAGCTCATTGACCTTTGCAGGTTCTCTTAAATAGCTATCAATTAGTTTACTCTTATAAAAATTCATTGCTCCTGAACTATCACTTGCCTATCTTTATCATTTTTTAATTCTATAGATTTCTTTATGTCCATAAAATGAGGACTGTTTTATATACACTTTAACGTCTTATCACAAGAAGTTACGCTTTCTGTGCATTTTAGAATGACAAAGAGTTGGCACGTGAGAAAACGTGAGATGATGTGAAGGAGTTTCCTTGACAAGGGAAAATAGGTGTACGGCACATTTACTGCCCTCGACCTCTCTCTCTGCCCTCTCTTTCCACCCTGTAATAAAACATTTACTTTTAAACTATCCTGTAGGATGCCACCATATTTTTTCATCAAAATTTCTCAAGTATAGTCATTCATACTAAAGTATAGGGAAGAAAGATTATTTGGGGGGAAAGGAGGGGCAATCTGAAATTTTTTCAAAATGAAAATTAAACCCACCAGCCAGTGTTTCCTAAATCTCTCTAGAAGTGTGCTGTAGGGCACTTTACTCAAAGTAGCTAAAGAGAAAAACAGTGCCTTAAAATATGATAGGTTACAAAAAGGGAACATTTTTTGAATCTCTTTTACTATCAGTCATCTTTATGCTTATGGTTAGTTGAGTTTTTGAGTAAAATGTTCATAGGAGATGTAGAAATGCATAATTAAACTAACTTTGAGGAAAATATTTGATGAATATTCTGCAAAGACAATAGGAAAAAATACAAAAGTATGCCTTTGGGAAAAACTCCCAAATCTTCCTAAATGCCAATTCCAGTCCCACTAGCAAAGGAATGTCCTTCCAGTTGAGGAGTCATCATGCCAAATAATGAAAATTGCTTCCTTTGATGTATAATATAAAGCAATATATAAAACTGGTACAAGTCCAAGTACAGGTGAGTTTAAATTCTGTAAGCCTATGTTATTTTGACTTCTAAAACTTTTGGGGTATTCTAATGATCTTGGTTTTAAATTCCTTTAAAAATTGTTCGCCTTTGTATTAACCTGGATGGAAGTGGAACACATTATTCTTAGTAAAGCATCTCAAGAATGGAGAAGCATGAATACCATGTACTCGTTTTATATGACTACTATTAATGACTTTTATTCACATGGTGGGGGTGTGGGAAGGGGAGAGCAGAGAGAGAAAGAATGAGGGTGGGATGGGGAAAAGAAGAGCAGGGAGAGGGAAGGAGCGAGGGGGGTGGGGTCTTGGGGTCTTGGTGTGTGCCACACCTTTTGGGGGCAAAACACGATTGTAAGAGGGTCTTTTCCTAACAAATGCAATCAGTGTAACATGGTTTCTTGTACCCTCAATGAATCCCCAACAATAAAAAA
>CAUYON010164992.1:0-18352 GCA_963573935.1 Arctocebus calabarensis
ATGGAATACTATTCAGCCATTAAAAAAATGGAGACTTTACAGCCTTTGTATTAACCTGGATGGAAGTGGAACACATTATTCTTAGTAAAGCATCACAAGAATGGAGAAGCATGAATCCCATGTACTCAAGTTTGATATGAGTACAATTAATGACAATTATTGACACGGTGGGGATGAGGGAAGGGGAGAGCAGAGAGAGAAAGAATGAGGGAGGGTGGGGAAAGGAAGAGCAGAGAAGGGGAAGGAGGGGGGGTGGGATCTTGGGGTCTTGGTGTGTGCCACACCTTTGGGGGGCAAAACACAATTGTAAGAGGGACTTTACCCAACAAATGCAACCAATGTAACATGGTTTCTTGTACCCTCAATGAATCTCCAACAATAATAAAAAAAAAAAGACTGGTGTTCCCAGCTTTACCCCTGGACAGGTCAGCCCCTACATTCCTGCCCCTATAGACTACTCCCTACTTCTGCCATCAGATCTGGGCTCCTCCTCTTCTAAGCAGGTTCTTTCTCCTGTCTTTTGTAGGTTATGTTTAGTGGGTAGATTCTCATTCAGGCTGACATAGAAAATTAAAATCAAATAAATATATACCAATTATATATGGTTCTCTTTGGGAGGCAGGAGTAGGTAGGGAGTAGGTGGGTTCCTGTCTTCCAGGAAGACAGTATTCATTCTTTTCTCCCATAGTCATTATTGATTGACTGATGCTATAGCCAGGAGGGGCAGAAAGATGAGTGCCATCCCATTTCAAGCCAAAGTAATATAGCTAACAATTATTCTAGAGAAGTTACAACCAAGGGTTGGTGTGGGATGATTTATGCCCATTAGCCAATGCCAGGTGATATACTATAAATAGAAACCGGAAGGAATAAGCTTAGTAAGAAAAGAGGATAGGCAGAATTGCTGAGTATGGGCAGGACACATGCTATTTCAGGCCTGGTGATGATTTTAATCTACAATGTTGCTCATTCTCAATGTTCCAATAGAAGCCCATAAAACAGCCACGGGCTCGCCCCAAAGCCCTTAGTTATTACTGCACAATACTATAATAGAGCATCACCCAGGAATCCGAGAGTACCTGTCTTTTTTATTGTAGAGACAGAGTCTCACTTTATCGCCCTCTATAGAGTGCCGTGGCATCACACAGCTCACAGCAATCTCCAACTCCTGGGTTTAGGCAATTCTCTTGCCTTAGCCTCCCGAGTAGCTGGGACTACAGGCGCCTGCTGCAACGCCCGGCTATTTTTCTGTTTTGCAGTTCAGCCGAGGCCGGGTTTGAACAAGCCACCTTCGGTATATGGGGTGGGCGCCCTACTCACTGAGCCACAGGTGCCGCCCCCAGAGTACCTGTCTTATAGTAAATTGTAATTCAGTTCTCTTCTTCAATGTTGAACTTGTATGTAGTTAGTGTAGTCTTTTGAAAACATCAATTGTATAATATTGACCCTCCTTAAATATCACTGGAAGGATTCTCTTTGTGTTTAGAATGAAATCCTGGCTTGGCGCCTGTGGCTCGGTGGGCTAAGGCGCCAGCCATGTACACCTGAGCTGGCGGGTTCGAATCCAGCCCCCGCCCGCCAGACAACAATGATGGCTGCAACCAAAAAATGGCCGGGTGTTGTGGCAGGCGCCTGTAGTCCCAGCTACTTGGGAGGCGGAGGCAGGAGACTCGCTTGAGCCTAGGAATTGGAGGTTGCTGTGAGCTGTGATGCCACAGCACTCTATCCAGGGTGACAGCTTGAGGCTCTATCCCCCCCCAAAAAAAGAAGGGCAGTGCCTGTGGCTTAGTGAGTAGGGTGCTGGCCCCATAGGTTGGAGGTGGCGGGTTTAAAACCAGCCCTGGCCAAAAACTGAAAAAAAAAAAAAAAAAAAAAAAAAAAGAATGAAATCCTATTCCTTTCCATGGCCTTCAAGGCCCTATGGGATCTGGACCTGTCTCTGCGCCTTCACCAGGCAGCCTTGCTCTCTCCTGCTCACCACTCTCCAGCCAAAACTGGCCTCCCAGATGTTCTTCCAACAGCTAAGCATTCATTGCTTAGGGTCATTGCATTTGCTCTTCTCCTTGCCTGGAACATGCTTTTCCAGGAACTTTTCTGGTTTTTCATTCTTAAATTCTCAAATATTATCCTCTGTGAGAAGTTTCTCTCAATATAGGCCCCAGCCAGGGCTTTTTATTGCATGGTCATCTTCTGCAGAGTATTTATCTCCACCTTCAATTGTCTTATTACCTGGCGTGTGGCTTTTCTACCCCAAAAGCCCTGAGAGGAGGCTCTTCAATGTGTGAGAATTGGGCATGAAGATTTGCTGTTTGAATGCGTGAGTGAATACATGAATTGATGAACACTGCATAGTCACAGATCTGTAGATGAAATATAACCTCAGAGCTGTTGAGGACTTCAGGGCCCTGCGGCTGGAGCACACTTCTTTACCTCATGAAAACAGTTCTCCTTAGGTCGACTCTGCACTAAGGTGTTCTTCCCACCACTGAGAAGGCTCGATTCTAAACAACATACAGGTTCTATGTAAATTCATGTTAGCCACAGTTGTTGAATCTAAATTTAAAATGTCAGAAAATATCTTTGTAAGCAATGAAAAAATCAAATTTGGAAGGTTAAATAAAAAAAAGATAATAGTGAAAAAAATTACAAAGCATGGACATAGCAATATAATAGCTACGTTGGTGGTATTACTGTTTCCTCATTGTGATTGGCAGACTGTCTGGCTCTTCAGAGTAACCCGATATTAAACATTAACTCTGACATCTTCTCTAAGAGGAATGAGCAATGAAGGCTGTGCCTTTCCAGGTTGCTTGCTTACTTTTATTTAATAAGGACTTGCATAGCATTCACTAGGTGCCACTTTTCTCAATACTTGACAAACACCTTAACAGGTTGAGCTCTCTGGAAGCAAGAGTTGAGACAGTTTGGGGTATGAGATGCTTATTAGGGATTAGCACCTTTGAAAGGGAGAGAGAGAAGGCAGGGGCAAGTCAAACTGCAGCTCAGACATAGCAAAGCCTCAGCCAGTCTGACAGAGTGTCCCATGACAGGTCAAAATGACCAGGCCTTTTCTCACACACCTGCCTCACTCAGTCATCAAGTGTGGGCTCCCCTGGAAAGGCATGGCTTTAGGCAAACCAGCTCTCTGCAGACACACTGGGGTTGCTGGGAGCTGGAGGTGTTTGTCTGCTGTCTGTAATCCTTGTAGCTGAGCACCAAGTCTTTCCTTGAAGTGGGATCTGGGTAGTGCATTTCTGGGTCTATTCAAATGTTAACACATTTGACGCTTGTGACAACCCTATGAGGTTGGTGCTTTTATTATTCTCATTTTACAGATGGGAAAACTGAGGCACAGAGAAATTAGGTAACTCCCTAAACTAGGTAAGATAGCAGAGCTGAGATTTGACCCAGGCAGCAGTGTGGCTCTAGAATTAGACCTCTCAATTATTCAGCTATGGGGTGTTATTTCATAAAGAGGGTTGATGACAGCCTAATAATAATAACAGTAGAAGTATTGACAGTGTGAAATGCACTCACATTAATGCTTTTGTTTTTGATTTAATTCTTTGTAAAATGGGTGTTTGCTTAGTCTGGTGCATTTATTAAGAAAAACTTCAAAAGGTGACAAAGGGGGGTTGTCTACTGCATTAAAATATTAACTCTTATCTGTAAAAATCTGGGAATCAGACAAGAGGCTGAGGCACCATGACTGGGCTTGAATTCCAGGACAAGATGGCATATGTTGGGGTTCTTAAGATGCCCTGGGAAGAGGAATGGTCCCCTTTGGAGTTTAGGGCAAGAGCATTTGTAAGTGGAAAAAAAGGTTATAAAGTGCAGGGTGAGGGGGCCACTTCTCAGCTCTGCCTGCATAGAAGTGAAGTGTTAGCAGAGAAAAGGACCTGAGAGAAAGTAGGCAGTATCATGAGGCAGACGGTAAAGGAAGATGAGAGGGGTTTTGTGGAAGTGAACAGCATGGGAGCTCTGTAAGGCGGTACAATACTGTGGAGGAGCATGAGGGCAAAAGAGGGTGTCAGAGCTGGGGCCATTGGCTGGGCGTGGGCTGCTGCTCAGGGGGAAAATGTATGAACTCAGCCTGAAGAGAGGAGGTCAGAGGAAATCCAGTGGCTGTAGAACATTTCCCCATTCCCTTTGTGGGAATTATAGTCACATATAATGTTTTAAAAATATTTTAAAATCATTTCCTACATTATGGGATTAGACTTCTTGTCCTAAAGACTGGGCTTAGAGAAAGAAGAAATCTAAGGACAGCAGGTTTTATTTTGGATGATGCAAAATACACATTTCTCCCCAATTTACAATTCTATTTTTGTCTAGAAGAGTTCATGTAATAGGAGTCGTTATCCTTAAGACTTTTAGCTCCAATAGGATTAACTGGTTTCACATTCTTTTTCTGGAATTTGGTGAAATCCCCTTACTGAGCCCAATATAAAAGTTCTATTTTAATCCCTCGTTACTTTTATTTGTATATAAAACATGGTCCAAAAGTTGGGAATGAAATCTTGGTAGTAAGTATTCTTTGCAAAAATAGTAGAGCAGGGATAAAATTCAGCAACATGATATATAAACTTCCCAACACACCCAATGTGTCCTCTGAGCCAAGGGGATGAAAGGATTCTACTTGGGATCTGAATGAAGGTTATTCTTATTACTGAACTGATTGTGTCACCATGGTTGACCCTTATGTTAACAGGTTCTTTCCCTTGTGACATCTTCTATCGCATTCTCCTGTGGACATTTGAACATGATTTATTCATTTGCCCATTTTCATAACACATAAAACCATTTTAGAAACTTGCCTTATAGCCCACAGTGCAACAATACTCTAAATAATTCATAAAGCAAAGTAAATACAAGGTGTTTAAAAAGTAATGTGGAACAACTAAAAGAGAACTCATGATGCCAAATACAGATCTTGCTAGGCAAATACTCAAACTCACTTACCTCACTGAACTGAATTGGGAGAATGTAAAGAGATAGAGCATATCCGGAGCACAATGTATTTCTGATATCAGGAAGATGAGCATGGTTTCAGAGGAACCTAGCTGTTTCCTGGAGTAAGTGGTTTGCAGTTGAGGTGGGAATAAATTACTTACTTCCAAACGCTAGCATTTCATTGAAAAGATTTTCCATAACCTAGCAGCCCTTACGAAGACAGAAGCAGGAAGCATTGTGGACAGTCGTGGGCTAGCCTCCCTGTGGACTGCAGCCACGGAGGAGGGAAAGGAGTAGTCTTGAATCCTATATACTCCTTCTTGGCCCTTTCATGATTCTGCACTAACTGCCTTTCTGCAGTCATTTCTCAGCTGGCCATAGTCAATGGGACCTAGTGAAAATGAGGCCCAGACCAGGGAGCTCAAAAAAATGTAGATCACATGGTAGTTTTATTTTTAGTTTTTTGAGAAACCTCCATGCTGTTTTTCATAATAGCTGTACTAACTTACATTCCCACCAACAGCGTCTAAGGTTCCTTTTCTCTCTATCCTTTTTTTTTCTTTGTCCTTTCGATGATAGTCATTCTGAGGTGAGATAATATTTCATTATGGTTTTGATTTGCATTTGTCCGAATGAAATATCATTCTATCTTCCATAAATATACACAATTATTATGTGCCAACTAAAACAAGAAGAAAAAAGTGATTATTTCAGGATTTTGAGGTGCTTATTTTTAATCCTTGGCCATTGCATTTAGAAGCTACCTCTGCTTCCTTGCCTTCCAATTCCAAGACTGCTTGTCTCTTCCAAGATCTGGATTCAGTATCAAAAGATGAACTGTTTCACAGAGTGCTACACTCACCAAAAAAAAAAAAAGAAACAAAGAAAGAAAGAAAAAAAGAAAACATGTTTTTGTGAAAAGTTAAAGCATTTGACCACTCAGAGGTGAAATTGCTGGATAATAAGGTACACACATCTAGTACATGTAGTTTTATAGATACTGCTAGGTTCTTGTCCACTGTGGCTGGATCAGCTAAATATATTTTCTGCTTCCATGTATGATGCATCTCCACTCAGCTAAACTAACCACAGGACAAATACATTTTGCTTTTCTAAAAAGCAAAGACAAAACCACAATAGCAAAGTCACCAAAAATTCAATCTCTAAAAGATGTTTTGCCATTGGTAGGTCCAAATTGCATCCAATGGATATTCAGTATGGACTCTTGTCCTGTGCCTCCTCCCTGCCATGCAACCCACACACATATTCTTCAGCCTGGTATTATTCTAGAATTAACTGTACACTTCTTTCATGAGATAACATTCAAGTCACACAAAGACAGCAAGGTCAATGAAGGCTGGAAGGGAAAATGAGCATGGTTCATAAAACCAAGATGTACTTAAGATTTAACAAGATTAATAAGTGTTGTTGAAAAGGGCTACCTGGATTGAGTCATGGGTGGGTAGTGAGGGAAGAGGGCTGTGGGTTGGGATGGGGGGGTTGTGGAGAGAAAGATCCTTGCTCAATTCCCTTGGCTTTGTGGTCACAACACAACTACACAAATGGAAAATTCTTGAAAGCCTTGTGTGAAATTGCAATAAAGCTCTTTGGAAAATGATTGTATTTTAAATGATTATTTCTCTTGAACCTTTGTAGAAGGAATGAGTCGTTCTTTTTCACTGTTATTTGCTGTTAACCTTTCTTTTATCTGCCTGGTTAGGAAGGTTATATCTGAAGCTTATCCAGGTTCTTAAGTTCAATTCATTTAATACTTAGTAAACTCACAGTAGACTCTTTTACAATAATTTCCACTAAAAAAACTATAGTGGATTCAGCAACAGCAAACTTAGGGAGACACTCCTTCCCCTTTTCAGGTTGTGTGTAAATTCATGAATGAGTGGAATGCACTAAATTGTAGACAAGACATATGACTCAAATGTCTACCATTATTTTTGTCTCTGTGCAAAAGCAGTTTTTCCAGATCAGTGTTTTTAGCTTTTATGACAACTGCAATTTTCAGAACACATCATGTTTTATATTTTATGTGCTTAAAGGTTTTTTTTTTTTTGCTTTTAATTTCAGCTGGCTTTTACTTTTCTTAGTTTCCTTTTTTTTTTTTTTTTCATTGTCCTTCCTTGTAGTAATTCTTGTGCTGGTTGCCTCCAAGTAGCTGGGATTACAGGTGCCCGCCCCAACGCCCAGCGGTGTTCTTTCCTGGTAGTAGAGACAGGGTCTTTTACTCTGGTTCACTCATGCTTATGCTGGTCTCGAACTCTGTGAGCACTGGAAATCCACCCGCCTCGGCCTCCCACAGTGCTGGGACTACAGGAGTGAGCCACCACGCCTGGCCAAGTTGGTTTTATATGCTCAATAACTAGATGACCTCAGGAATATTGAGTAATCCCTCTGTAAGCAATTTGCTTAATTCTATATACAGAAGAAACTCCCAAAGATGTGCTAGGTAGATATGTGAATTACAATATAGGTAGGTAAACAAGCACATATGTTTATGTGGATGCTTGATTTGAGGGTTATATCCATGTAGAAGATACAAGTGCTCTGCTATTATTTGATCTTGCTTAGGAATCTGGATAGGAGAATTTATTCCTTGCCTGAAGGAAGTTTTATTATGCCAAAATTTCAGAAGCAAATAAGAAAGAAGCATTTTAAATCTCAGAAGTTAGTAAGAAGGCAAAAGGATAACCAAATGGAAGCTGTCCAGGAATGTTGACAAGGAAAGGAATTATAGTGAGTCTACCCCAGACTTTCTGATTCAGGATGCTGAGGTGGATCCTGGAAATTTATGTTTGTAACAAGGGCTCCAGACCCATGGAACTAGGGACTGTTGTTTAGAATGATTGGAAAACACAAGCTTCAGAAAGAAGCTTCAACCTCCCAGATGTTAATGGAATCTCTCCAATGGAAATGCTAAACTTAAAGGTGATAGAACAACTCACTAGGAATAGGAATAGGGATTTTCTTGCCTTGAAAACCAATGTTTCAACCTATAATTATGACATCTAATAACAGTAACAGTTCTAATATTAAGTACTTCCTACAAGCAAGCCCTGTACTAAGTATTAAGCATTCATTATTTTACTGAATCCTTTTAACAACCTCGTGAGGTACTATTAGTATCCACATTTTACAGATGAGGAAATGTAGGCTTAAGGAGATTAAGCAAAAACTAGGGAACGTACCACTGTGGTGTTCTTCAGGTCCTGAGCTTTCTAGCCTGCCCCTTTTTCTCTTCACCTTTCAGAGTTTTCTTATGTTTGTTTTATACCCAGGTCTTTTAGTCGTAACTAGCCTGAGAAATAGAGAAAAGTCTGTTTGTTTCATCTTCCTAGAGGCAGAAGTATTTTAAAACATTTTTAAAGTAAGAAATGTGGTCATATTTCATCACTTTTTAGTATGTTGCTATAACTCTCCAATCTTTGGATATGTTCATAAATATTCATATATAGTTATAATCACAGTTTATAGCAGTACAATGATGTAGTTAAGACTTTGGGCTTTGGAGACAAAGATATCTGAGTTCCAACTCCACAACTGACCAGCTGTGTGACCTTGAGTAAAGACTTCTTTCTCCACCCAGCAGTCTTGAGGTACCCCTACTCTTCCTTGCTGGTGGATATTAGTCAGGACCATTGTGTCAGTGATGACAACGTGAGTAGTTAGAATTCCCACTCCTGCCCAGCAATAACAAAGACCCTTCCTTTGGTTCAGTGGAGAACCTGAATTTCTACCTCCACCTACAAAGTATGACGTGGTATTCCTTCCTTTCTCCTGTGAGAGCTGTATCAGAAAAAGTCAGCAGAACCAGATTCAAATAAGATTCAGAGTCTTATAATGTGAACAAATCCAAGATGCAGTCAAAATCACTCATCATACCAAGAATCAAGGAAGATCTCAAACTGAATCAAACAGGCAATTCATACAGGCCTACAGCAAGATGACAGTAATGTTAGAATTATCTGACAAAGACTTTAAGTAGCCATGATAAAAGTGATAGCAGCAATTAGAAACACACTTGGAACAAATGAAATAAATAGAAAACTTCAGCAAAGAAATAGTCTCAAAAAATAAATAGAAGAAGTAGAAGCATAAAAAGAAGAACTAAGTGCATTGAAAAACACAAAATGTAAACAAAAAACTTAGTGAACAGTAGACTGGAGGAGAGAGGAGAATGAAGGAGACAGAGGAAATGATCAGTGATGTGAAACAGAGAACAATAGAAATTACTCAATCTAAACAACGAAAGGAAAAATAGTTTGGAAGAAAAATAAATACCATCTTCCAGAAAACTGTGGAACTAAAACAAAAGATGTAACAATTATGTCATCAGAACCCAGAAAGCAAAGGGCAGAGCTAAAAAACACTTGAAAAAGTAATGACTTAAAACTTTCTAAATTGGGCAAGAGATATAAGACTACAGATTTTATTTATTTATTTATTTATTTGCAGTTTTTGGCCGAGGCTGGGTTTGAACCCACCACCTCCAGCTCATGGGGCTGGAGCCCTAGTCCTTTGAGCCACAGGTGCCACCAAGACTACAGATTTAAGAAGCTGCATGAACTCCAAAGAGAATACATTCAAAGCATACTCCTAATCACAATCACAATTAGGCTTCTGAAAATTAAAAACTGAAGAAATCTTGAAGACAGCCAGAGAGAAATATTTTACCAAAAGGAAAAAGACTATTAGGTGACAGCAGACTTCCTAAGAAATCATGGGGGCCAGATGGAAGTGGCATAACATTTTTTAAGCACTGAAAGAAAAGAACCATTAACCCAGTGTCCTGCCAAAATATGTGTCAAGAGGGAAAGGAAAACCAAGATATGCTCAGATGAAGAAAAACTAAGCGAATTTCACTAGCAGCCCTACCCTAAAACATTGGCTAAAGACAGTTCCTTCAACAGAAAGAAAACAATAAAAAAAGAAAACTTGGAACATCAGGAAGGAAGGAAGAGCACTGTAAGTAAAAATATGGGAAAATACAGTAGGCCTTACTTTCATTTTGAGTTTTCTAAAGTATGTTTTATGGTTGAGACAAAAATGATAACACTGTATTATGTGGTTCTAAAATGTATGCATATTTATAACTATTATCTTGTAAATGTGGAAGGTAAGATTTCTATTATTCACTTGAACTAGTAAAATGATGACACTAGTAGACTGTAATAAGTTATGTATACATAATGTGATACTTAGAACAACCACTTTAAAAGTTATTTAAAAAGATATACTAAAAATACCATAGATAAATAAAAATAGAATTCTAAAAAGTGTTCAAGTATCCCCCCAAAGATGGAGAAACAGAGACATGAAAAACATTTGTATGCAAGCTTTCATACAAAATGTAGGGAACAAACAACAGAGCTGAAAAATAGATGAAGCAGAAACAGAGCTGAACAGAGAAATAGATAAATCTACAATTATTGTTGGAGAATTCAACATCCCTCCTTCAACAATTGATACAACTACTAAACAGAAAATCATCAAGGACATAAAAGAATTCAATACTGCTGGCACAGTGGCTCACAACTGTAATCGTAGCACTCTGGGAGGCCAAGGCTCAGGAGTTTGAGACCAGCCTGAGGAAGAGTGAGATCCTGTCTCTACTAAAAATAGAAACAAAAACAGAAAAACAAACAAACAAAACTGAGGGCAGAGTCTGAGGTCACTGTGAGCTATGATGATGCCATGGCACTTTTGACTCTGTCTCAAGAAAAAAAAAAAAAAAGAACTCAACACCATCAACCAACAGAATCTAGTCAATGTTATAGAACACTAGGCAAATGCAGTAGAATGCACATTCTTTTCAAGTACACACTGATCATATGCCGCCATAGTTCATATCCTGGGGCATAAAAATAATCTCAACAAATTTAAAATAATTAAATCATAGAGTGTGCTCTCTAAACACAATGGAATAAAATGAAAAAATCAATAACAGAAAGAAAAATGTTTGAACACTTGGAAACTAAACAGTGTATTTTTAATTAATACGTAGGGCAAAGAGGAAGTCTCAAGGGGGAAAAAGGAATACACTGAACTCTATGAAAATGAAAATATAGCATATCAAAATTTGTGGGACATAGTTAAAGAAGTACTGGGAGAGAAATTTAACATCTATATTAGAAAGAGGAGGGCCAGGTGCAGTGGCTCACACTTGTAATCCTAGCACTCTGGGACACTGAGCTGTGTGGATTCCTTGAGCTTAGGAGTTTGAGACCAGCCTGAGCAAGACTGAGACCCTATCTCTAAAAATAACCAGGTATTGTGGTGGGCACCTATAGTCCCAGCTACTTGGGAGGCTGAGGCAAGAGGACCTCTTGAGTCCAAGAGTTTAAGGTTGCTTTGAGCTTTGATGGCATCACACTCTATCGAGTGCAATGAAGTAAAACTTTGTCTTAAAAAAAAAAAAAAAAAAAGGAAATTCTCACACACATAACCTAAGCTTTCACCACCAGGATCTAGAAAAAGAAGAGGAGAAAAAAACCCACAAAGGAAGCACAAGGAATAAAATTGTAAAGTAAGAGCAGAGATCCATAATAATAAAAAGAGAAAGGCAATGAAAAAAAAATCAATGCAACCAAAGCTGTTTCTTTAAAAGGATCAATAAACCTGACAAGCCTCTATCATAAAGAAAAAGAAAAAGAAGGTACCCATTACCAATATCAGGAATGAAATGAGATATTACAGACCCTGGAGGCATAGAGGGGATAATAAGGGAATACTATGAACAACTCTACACACGTAAGTTTGACACCTGAAATAAAGTGTGCCGACTCTTTGAAGAAGCACATATTGGGTGGCACCTGTGGCTCAAAGGAGTAGGGCACTGGTCCCATATACTGGAGGTGGTGGGTTCAAACCCAGCCCTAGCTAAAAAAAAAAAGAAAAAAAGCACATACTGTCACAACTCACCCAATATGAAATAGTTAATTTTAATAGCCCTATAACTTTAGGAAAATGAATTATAGTTTAAAAAATTCTCCCAAAAGAAATTTCCAGTTCCAGTTGGTTTCTCTGGAAAAGTCTATGAAATGCTAAACGATGAATTCATATCAATTTTATACCATCTCTTCTGGAATATAAAAAGGGAGGAACTACTTCCCTATTAATTTTAAAAAGTTAGTATTTTATTATACCCAAACAAGGCAAAACGGTTCAAAAAAGAAAACTATAGAACAATATTTCTCACAATAAGTTCAAAAACCCTTAATAAAATATTAACAAATAGAAATCAGTAATATAAAAATTAGTATTCATCATGACTACATGGGCATTATTCCATGGATACAAACTTGGTTTAATTTTCAAAAATTGGCTTAACCATTATAAAAAAATAAAAATCATGTGATCATATCAATTAATGCAGGAATAATATTTGAGAGCACTTGACATCTTTTCATGATTAAAAATGTGCCAGAAAAATAGAAATAGAAGTGAACTATTCAAGATAATAAAGAACATCTATAAAAAAATTCTATTACTAACATCGTATATAGTGGTGAAAGACTGGATATTTTCTCCCTACCGTCAGGAAAAAGGTAAGGATGTGTTTACTCTCAACATTCTTATTCAGCATAGTGCTGAAAGTACTATCCAATGTAATCATTCAAGAAAAGAAAATGAAAGGAATATAGATATAGATATATAGTAAGGAAGAAATAAGATTGTCCCTGTGCGCAGATGATGTGATTTACTATGCTGACAATTCCAAGCATTCTATCAAAAAAAAAATCCTAGAAGTAATAAGCAAGAATATAGGATACAAAATGTACAGGATATAAGATGCAAAATAATGCAATAAGCATTGTATTTATACACACTAGCAAGGAACACATGGACACTGAAGCTAAAATAAAATACCATTTACAATTGCTCAACAAACGAGAAATCCTTAGGAGTAAATCTAATATGACACATACAGGACTTTATGGTGAAAACTACACAATGCTGATGAAAGAAATCAAAGATCTAGATAAATGGAGACAGACTTTGCTCACGGATTAGAAGTCTCATCATATTGAAGATGTCAATTCTCCCTGAACTAATATACAGGCTTACCTCAATTTCTGTTAAAATCCCAGGAAGAATTTTTGTAGATATAGACAAATGGATTCTAAATTTTATACCAGAAGGGAAAGAAACCAGAATAGATTTAAAAGTTTTGAGAAAGAAGAATTAACCAAGAAGAATTTGATCTCAAGATGTATCATCTAGCTACGTGATGCAGATTATATGGTATTGATAGAAGGGTGGACACATACATAGATCCAGGGAACAGAATAGAGAACCCAGAAGCAAACCCACACAGATATGCTCAACGGATTTTTGATAAAAGTGCAAAAGCAGTGCGATGATGGAATGATGATTTCAACAAATGGTGCTATAGCAATTGGACATCCATGGGGGGGAGAATCTCAACCAAAGTTTCATTTATTATTCAAAAATTAGCTCAAAATGACCCATAGTTTTACGTGTAAAATGTAAAACTGAAACTTTTATAAAAAAACAGGAGAAAATCTTCAGGATCTGAGATTAAATGTAGAGTTCTTAGACTTAAAAACTGATAAATTGAATTTCATCGAAATTGAAAAGTTTTATTCTGGAGGATGAAAATTATGGAATGGGATAAAATATGTCCAAACCATATATTTGACAAAGGATTAATAGCTAGAATATGTAAAGAACTCTTGAAACTTAACAGTAAAAATAAAAAAAATTCAATTATAAAGTAAGTAAAAGACACGATGGGATGTTTCACCAAAGAAGACATATAAATGGCAAATAAGCACCTGAAAAGATGTTCAGCATCATAATCCGCTAGGGCAGCGGTTCTCAACCTGTGGGTCGTGACCCCTTTTTAACAATGAAAATACATTGTGGCATTAGGAAGGTTGAGAACCACTGCCTAGGGAAATGAAATTAAAACCACAATGGGACAATACTGCACACCTATCAGAACAGCTAAAATTAAAAAAAAAAAAAGTCACTATCATCATATGCTGGTAGGATGTGAAGAAACAGGATTCCTCACATGGCAGGTGGGAATGTCAAATAGTACAGTCGCTCTAGAAAACGGTTTGGCTATTTCTTTAAAAACTGAACATGCAACTGCCATACAACCCAGCAATTTTACCCCTGGGCATTTAGCTCAAAGAAATCAAGACATATGTCCACACACACAAAAAAAACTGTACGTGAGTGTTTATAGCAGCTACAGTTTATGTAAATGCACTTCAAGTCTCATGGACTAATTCTCTTTTTGATCCAGTTGACATCATCTATCTAGAAATTCTGGAGTCAACACTTCTGCCTTTACAGACTGAAAGAGGAAAAAAATGTAGAGAATAAAATCAAGTGCTTGATTTGAAGGCTGATTCTAAACCTTCCAGGGAAAAGTTTATATGAATATTATATAAACTCCAAGGAAATACATTGCTGCTCTTGTAATCAGTGATCTGAACCTACACACTATTGGACATAATTTAGAATCCTTGCAAAATGAAGTGCTTGAAAGTTTAACAAATACTTACTGACATCTACTCTGTGCAAAGCATGCAATTTCCATATGAAATTAATCTCTGTACCTAATGGTCACCTGCATTTTGCAAATGAACAAAATTAGGTACAGAGAGATTTGGATTCTACTCTGTGCCAGGCACTTTGATGTTTGTTTTTATCTAATTTCGTTCTCATAGCTGGCCTTGGTCAGGTTTCCTACCTCCTGGTTTCTCAAGTTTTTGACTGTCATTAAGAAGAGTGTAAGGGGATGCTCTTAGATTGGGCCCCCAAATTAGAGCACTGAATCTCTGAAGAGCTCTTTGTTATGATGGGTAAAGAAAGGAGATATTGAAATATTTCTTTATGATGCTTTTTTCTTCCCTTGCAGTCTGGATCCTTCCTTTAGTGGCCTTGCAATAGTACAAATACAAAGAGAAAAAATATTAATACAAATACGGAGTTCTTTGTTGTTGTTGTTGTTGTTTTCCTTTTTGAGACAGAGCCTCAAGCTGTCACCCTGGATAGAGTGCTGTGGCATCACAGCTCAAAGCAACCTCCAATTCCTGGGCTCAAACGAGTCTCTTGCCTCCGCCTCCCAAGTAGATGGGACTACAGGCGCCTGCCACAACGCCCGGCCATTTTTTGGTTACAGCCGTCGTTGTTTGGCGGGCTTAGGCTGGATTCGAACCCACCAGCTCAGGTGTACGTGGCTGGCGCCTTAGCCTGCTGAGCCACAAGCGCCAAGCCCAAATAAGGAGTTCTTTTAAACTCCTTTTTAAAATATGGGATTAATATGAGGGTACACACGATTGGGTTACATTGTTTGCACTTGTAAGGTAAAGTTCAAGTTGTAGTTGTTTCCTTCACCCAGGAAGTGTGCTATACACCTGTGTATTGTTGTCTTGGGGTGAAACTTGCCAAACCCTCTCCCCTCACTTCTTGAATTTAATTGCGTTTTTCTCTCAAGTGAGAAGGCCACTGTTAATCAATCAGTTTCAATTTAGTATTGAGCATATGTGATGCTTATTTTTCCATTCCTGTGATACTTAGGATAGTAGTTCTCCAAAGCCATCCTGGTTGTTACAAAAGATATAAAATTTCAAGAAAGTGTGGTAAAAACTCTTAGTGATATCAGCGCTGGGAAAGAATTTTGAAGATGACCTCAAAAGGAGTCTCAACAGCAAAAATAAATGAATGGGACCCGATTGAAACACTTCTAAACTAAGCTTTTGCTAATCATAAGAATTCTGTGGACCCTGGGACACAGAGTTTATGCCGCAGCAAAGAGAGCAAAGTGATGAGAGGGGGTGCCATCATACCCACCCCCTCTACCCTGAGGAGACTGCCCAGGGTCTCCTGTACTGTAGAAGAAAGAACTGGGGGGAGCTAATTCTGAGGAGGTCCCGCCAACCCCAGGGCCGTCCCACAGCTGAGTGAGAACATCACTGTGCCCCAGGCAGAGAAGCCACATGGCAGTTCTCTTTCCACTAGCCACAGAAAAGACACCTTGCTGTGTGTGGTAGCTTTGCTGAGCCTATCAACATCACCCCTAACAGATTCCTCCAACCCTTAGCAACAGTCGAGACACTTGTTAGTCCCTGCATGAGACAGGGTCCTTTGTGGCAAGCCAGGCAGGGGTGGCATGGAAGGGAAGCCCCAGCAGAGCAACACAGGTGGAGCTGGACATGGGGACAGGTGCAGAGGTGGCTCACAGTGGGCAGAGCTGCACGCCTATGGATGATGGACCGTCTGATGTGAAGCAGCCTGAGGTCCTGGGAGATGAGGCTGAGGAGAAGTTGGTTTTTTCTCTCACTGGGCCCCAAGATTCAAAAGCTCTCCCACTTGAGTGCATAAGGAGTTTGTCAGGCTCAGGCGAGTCTTGGAAGGGGAGGAAGTCAGTCACCTAGAGAGGTGGTTTATGAAAGGGCAAGTGACCAGCTGACTCCTGGGCAACAAGACCCATGGGTTTGCTTTCCTGAGGAGTCTGAGGAATCCCGGGGAGAATATTCGAAAGGCCAGGTCCCTGGAGTCTATGGTTGGAGGACTCAGACTGTTTTGGGGCACTGAAAGGAAGGGTGACCTCTGATTAAGGGGACGTGAAGGGAGCCTTAGTGACAAGAGAAGCGTGGTTGTGTCCGCATTCCCTTGCCTTGCTCTGACCCTCAGCCACTACAGAACCTCCTCGCCCTGGGCTTGGTGCCCATAGCACAGTGGTTATGGCGCCAACCACATACACTGAGGCTGGCGGGTTTGCATCGGGCCCCAGCCAGCTAAAACAGCAATGACAACTGCAAGGAAAAAACAACCGGTGTTGTGGCTGGCGCCTATAGTCCCAGCTACTTGGGAGGCTGAAGCAAGAGAATCACTTAAGCCCAAGAGTTAAAGGCTGCTGTGAGCTGGGACTCCAGAGCACTCTACCAAGGGTGACATAGTGAGACTCTGTCTCCAAAAAACAAAACAAAACAAAACAACCCTCACTGTATTGTTGGGTTTCAAGGCAGCTGCCTGCCTCCCACAATGTTGGGGTTTCAGGCAGCTGCCCGGGTCCTCAGTTCTTGGAGTACTATTGGTCGAAAAGTGACCAGACACCCCCAAAGTAAGGCAAGCATGAAACAAAGAGGTTTACAGAGTGAGAAACTTTACAAAGCAGGATACGTTCATCGCAGACAGTGAAAGGGCCTCCATTGCCAGGACAAAGAAGAAAAGGGGCCCAGGCAATGGCTGGCAGTTCTCCTGGATTCCGCTGGGTCAGGCCTTCCTCATGGTTCGGAGGTCACCTTGGAACCAGAGCCTTACCACACATGCAGACCTCCCATGAGACTCCCTGAGAACCCACGGTGGGGATGGCCTGCGTGATAATTAGTCTTACGTCTGTTCTAGGTCACCTTCCAGACTCTATCACTCTATCATACCTGTCATTAGACTAGAGTCTCTTCTACATCTTTTTGCAGTTGACACACTAAGTTTGGATTGAGAGATTAGTGGGGTGGGACCTCCTCCCAATGTGAGAGCAAACAGTTGGGACAGAATTAAGGTGGGTGTCATTGAGATGAGTCCTAGAGTCCCCTCCTCGTACTCCTTCCCAGTAAAGCTGTTCCAACTACCTAACACTGGAAGTTCCCAGGTCTGGATTTGCTGCTACAATTAAAGCATGAGGGCTCGGCCCCTGTGGCTCAGTGGTTAGGGCACCAGCCACACACACACTGCAGCTGATGGGTTCGAAACCAGCCTGGGCCTGCTAAACAGCAATGATGATGACAACAACAACAACAACAAAAATAGCCAGGTGCTGTGGCGGGCACCTGTAGTGACAGCTACTTGGGAGGCTGAGGCAAGAGAATCGCTTAAGCCCAAGAGTTTGAGGTTGCTATGAGCTGTGACATCACGGCACTCTACCGAGGGTGACAAAGTGAAACTCTGTCTCAAAAATAAATAAATAAATAATAAAAATAAAAAATATTAAAAAAAAAATAAAGCATGAGCTTGTAAATGTTGGAGCAAAGGAAGCCATGGCTTTGCACATGGGTAATGACAGAAAGCAACACATTCTTTAGTTTCCCCTTCCTTCCTTCCTTCCTTCCTTCCTTCCTTCCTTCCTTCCTTCCTTCCTTCCTTCCTTCCTTCCTTCCTTCTTTCTTTCTTTCTTTTTTTTTGTTTTTTTGAGACAGTGTCTCAGCTGGTGGCAGCCTAGCTCACAGCAACTTCAAAATCCCTAGGCTCAGGGCGGCGCCTGTGGCTTATCAAGAGGGCGCCGGCCCCATATACTGAAGGTGGCGGGTTCAAACCCAGCCTCGGCCAAACTGCAAAAACAGAAAAATAGCCGGGCGTTGTGGTGGGCGCCTGTAGTCCCAGCTACTCGGATGGCTGAGGGAAGAAAATC